>JAGFMK010000535.1:0-17249 GCA_021030975.1 Lichenothelia convexa | reverse complement strand
AGGGTGGGGGGAGAAGTGGGCTGGGGTTGCGGCGGTGCTGGTTTGGTGGGGGTTTTTGTGAGATAGAATAATGGTCCAGAGTCAACGGGTTCTAAGGCCATCGTTTCTGTCTTCTTGTTCGATTCTTCAGCATGGGATCAGTTTATTGATATTCGTCGAGAGATTTGGTTTCCTCGCAGGTGGTGGCATTAGTGAGCGAACGATACCCGTAAGGATATATGCCATGGTTAATGAGATGCTGCTCGAACGCGGGATCGCACGTTGTTGTTTTCCCGGATTGTACGGTTTTGCTTTACGACGATGATTGTAAGGCACCTTCTCCGTTTTGCTTCCTCTTTCGAGACTAGCTCGGACTAGGATCCTAAAATAACTCGCACATCGTGTCTTCTCTGCCAGGTGACCTTATCGAGAGAGCATAGGGCTGTGATGTTCATGCCGCGAATACAATAACAATGTAGACAAGATATCAGGTATCCCCAGAGCCACCCAGCGGGCGGATTTCTCCAGACGTCCCCTTGTCCGGCTCAAGGCGACACAAATACAAGATCGGACTTTTGGCCAAGGCCTTACTGCTTATTCTTCTGTATCTCATGCAGCGGTATATCTATTCGGTGTATTTAGTGATACAATCAAGGAATAGAAAGGAGGGATCGCTTTAGGATTAGCCAATGATTTTGTTGCTTCTGGCTTGTTTATTTGTGCTGGTGACGTTTTCTATGATAGATCTTCTACTGGATTGATTACTTATTATAGATACCGGTGTGGTGAAGGTGGGATGTTGAGGAGCGTGGTTGTTAAAGTGTGGGGACCCCGCGACGTCATTATTGACCGTTTTACCTTTACAAACGTCGGCAGGTCGGCATTATCAGCCCGCTGGCTGTAGGGCTCTCTAAGGATTCATACGCCGTGAACACTCTTTCTGCCCTCGTATAGCTAGTACAATTCGCCTCATGACATCCTCTCTGCGGGATCCGTAGCGTAGAGGGTGTAGGAAATCCTAAGATAGCCGGTGCACACCAAATGCACCCTCCAGCCGGGGACATCCAGAAGCCTCTCGGACTATCTGCCTCGTTACAGTCTTCATATCCTGAGGGATCGCTGCGCTACATTGGAGCAGGATATCTCGGGGCGTCCTCGTCGAAGACACAACCATTATGCGGTAACATCGAGGGTTGGGGCCCTCTTAGCCCTTTCAGATACGACTTCACGCCATGCTTCCTCGACGTATGGGTTTCGACCGTTGCCTTGTTTGGTGTAGTCTTCGGTGCTGGAGCCATATGGTACTTGCTGAAGAGAGGTAATAAGCAGGATGTGAAGAAGAACTGGCACTTTTGGGCAAAAATCGTAGGCTATCCACCCCACCTGCCGTGGAGAACAAACTGTTGTTTCAAGGTTTGGGAAGGATACTTGATATGAGGTGGAGTTCTGCACGAGTGCGGCAACATAGGCTAACCTCTGTCGCAGCTAGTCGTCTGTGGGCTGATCCTGTGTACTGGCCTCCAAGCCGCGCTTCAGGTCGAGTACTACAAAGATGTTTGGGCGGGAGACTTTAGGTTCTGGACAACCATCCTAACAATCGTATCTCTTGGTGTCACCCTGAGCGTTCAATGTCTCGAACATAGCCGGTCACGGAACCCGAATGGTGTTGTCCTTTTCTATTGGCTATTCCTCCTCATCGCTTACGGCGTCAAGCTACGCTCCTTGGTCGCCCAGCAGATATACAACTCTCATCTTGCATACTTTACAGTATTCTGTGTCAGTGTAGGCCTGGCTGCGGTCGAACTTGGTCTAGAATGGCTCATTCCTAAGAGACTAAGCGCCTACGATGCGCTGGGGGATGAATACGAATGTCCCTATGAATATGCCAATGTTTTCTCTGTCTTGACTTTCAGTTGGATGACTCCAATGATGAAATATGGCTACAAGCACTATCTGACGCAGGATGATTTGTGGAATCTAAGAAAGAAGGATACAACTAGGCATGCATTTCAGTCTTTCGACGATGCTTGGAATCATGAACTCGAGAGAAAGAACCCCTCCCTATGGATTTCTATGTTCAAAGGGTTCGGCGGCCCCTTCTTCCGCGGGGCTGTCTTCAAGACCTTTAGCGATGTTTTGCAGTTCGTTCAACCACAACTGCTAAGACTACTCATTACCTTCGTCGACTCGTACAGGAGCGACGATCCGCAACCTGTACTTCGTGGAGCGGCAATTGCACTGGCCATGTTTGCTGTTTCGGTTGCGCAGACTGTGTGTTTGCATCAACATTTTGCACTGGTTTTTGAAACTGGCATGCGTATCAAGTCTGCGTTGACCGCCGCCATATATTCCAAGTCTATGCGATTGTCGAACGAGGGACGTGCCGCAAAGTCGACAGGTGATATCGTAAACTATATGGCTGTAGACACTCAAAGGTTGCAGGATGTGACGCAGTATGGCCAGCAACTTTGGTCCGCACCTTTTCAAATTCTCCTGTGCTTGTTGTCGCTCTATCAGCTCGTAGGGCTCAGCATGTTCGCCGGTGTCGGAGCCATGGTCATCATGATTCCAGTAAATGGTCTCATAGCAAAACTAATGAAAACGCTACAAAAGAGACAAATGAAGAATAAAGATACGAGGACGAGGCTCATGACCGAGGTATAATGATTTCGCTCGGAAGTAACGCGTTGAAGCTAACCATCTCCAAGATACTCAATAACATGAAATCCATCAAGCTGTACGCTTGGACGACCGCATTCCTCAATCGCCTGAACTACGTTCGTAACGATCTAGAGCTGAAAACTTTACGGAAGATTGGAGCAACACAAGCATTTGCCAACTTTACTTGGTCTACTACACCTTTCCTCGTTTCCTGCTCAACCTTCGCTGTGTTCGTCTTTACCGCCAACAAACCCCTTACTACCGACCTTGTGTTTCCTGCACTAACCCTCTTCAACCTTCTTACGTTTCCTTTAACCGTACTGCCTATGGTCATATCATCGATAATCGAAGCCACAGTAGCAGTTGGTCGCATAACTGACTTCCTGACTGCGGAGGAGCTGCAGCCTGATGCTGTCATCAGGAAAGACCCTGTCGAGCACAATGGAGACGAAGGTGTTAGAGTCCGTGACGCTACCTTCACCTGGAACAGGCATGAACCTCGAAACGTACTGGAAGACATTAACTTCTCTGCACGTAAAGGGGATTTGGCGTGCATAGTTGGACGAGTGGGTGCTGGGAAGTCATCGTTGCTGCAAGCCATGCTTGGTGATTTATGGAAGATTAAGGGAGAGGTGGTCCTGCACGGGACAACTGCTTACGTAGCTCAGTCGCCTTGGGTCATGAATGCAAGCGTAAAAGAGAACATCCTATTTGGCTACCGCTGGGATCCGGAATTCTACGACAAAACAGTCAAAGCATGCGCACTAGTCGAAGACTTTGCGGTACTGCCAGATGGCGACGAAACAGAAGTTGGCGAGAGAGGGATCTCGCTTTCCGGGGGTCAAAAGGCACGTGTGACGCTTGCCCGAGCGGTCTATGCCAGAGCAGACATTTACCTACTTGACGATATCTTGTCAGCAGTGGATCAGCACGTAGGCCGGCATATCATTGACAATGTTGTTGGTCCCAACGGTCTACTTGCTGGGAAAACAAGAGTGCTTGCTACCAACTCCATACCGGTCTTAATGGAAGCCAACTTCGTCACACTGCTGCGGGACGGCAAGATCATCGAGAAGGGCACGTATCAGCAGCTCATGGCTATGAAAGGGGAGATTGCCAACCTCATACGAACCGCGAACAATGAAGAATCACAGAGCGAAGATGAAAGCAGAGAAACCGAAAGCCCAAGAAGCGATGATTCTACAACCGTCTTTGGCACTGCACCTGGATCAGAGGAGGAACCGGATGAGTTTCAGCAGAGTATTACTGAACTTGCAGCAATAGGTCGTGGTACTGGTACGGCCCGCAAACACAGTCAAGCGAGCCTACGGCGGGCGAGTACCGCTAGTTTCCACGGCCCTAGAGGTAAGACAACGGATGAAGAGGGAGCGCCAATGAAGAGCAAGCAGACAAAGGAGGTTTCGGAGCAAGGAAAGGTGAAATGGAGTGTCTACGCAGAGTACGCCAAGACAAGTAATCTGCTTGCGGTGTTAATCTATGTGGTTACCCTGATTGGAGCGCAAATGGCCCAGATAGGTACGTATTATTAAAGCCCTGGCTCTTCTGGCATTGGCTGAACGAGAAGATAGGTGGCAGTGTATGGCTCAAGCAATGGGCTGAAGTCAATTCTGAGTACGGAGACAATCGACACGTCGGGAAGTACATTGGGATATACTTTGCTTTCGGCATTGGAGGAGCAGCTCTGGTTGTCTGCCAGACGCTGATCTTGTGGATATTTTGTTCGATCGAGGTATGTGCTGTACATACCACAAGTAAGGCCGGCTGTAGGCTAACGCACCGTGCTTCTTGTTTGTAGGCCTCCAGGAAGCTACATGAGCGGATGGCGTTCGCGATTTTTCGATCACCAATGAGTTTTTTCGAGACTACGCCCGCTGGCCGTATTTTGAATCGTTTCTCCAGGTCAGTGAAATCTGCCGCCGCGCCTTGGTGATACAGTGCTTACTTCAATACAATACAGCGACATCTACCGTGTGGACGAAGTAATTGCGTAAGTTGTTGTTGCATCTTGGTAGGAGTTCCAATCTGACCCTGAGCAGGAGGACGTTCAATATGCTCTTTGTCAATTCTGCACGAGGTGGGTATCCTTTTTGCCTTATGTCACTCGGTACTGACCAGGTACAGCTGTGTTCACGCTGGTTGTCATCTCCGTGTCGACGCCCATATTTGTTGCGTTGATCATACCACTCGGCGGTGTTTATCTTTACATACAGAGGTACTATCTGCGAACCTCACGCGAGCTCAAACGACTCGATAGCGTCAGCAGGAGTCCAATATATGCCCACTTTCAGGAATCATTGAACGGGACGAATACCATCCGAGCTTATAGGCAGCAGAACAGATTTTCAATGGAGAACGAGTGGCGTGTAGATGCTAATCTCCGCGCCTACTTCCCTGCGATCAATGCCAATCGATGGCTTGCGGTGCGCCTCGAATTGGTTGGCTCCTTTATCATCTTGGCTGCTGCTGGTTTCTCGATTATTTCCGTGGCGACTGGAAGCGGCATCACTGCTGGACTTGTCGGTTTGGCCATGTCCTACGCTTTGCAAATTACCACTACGCTCAACTGGATCGTTCGGCAGACTGTGGAAGTTGAAACCAACATCGTGTCAGTCGAGCGAGTGTTGGAGTACGCACACCTACCTAGCGAAGCCCCTGAAATCCTATCGAAGCACCGCCCTCCGATCAGCTGGCCGGCGCATGGAGCCGTGTCATTCAACCACTTCAGCGCAAGATATCGTCCGGGCCTGGACCTGGTCTTGAAGGATATCAATCTCAACATCAAAGCACAAGAAAAAGTTGGTGTTGTTGGAAGGACCGGAGCTGGTAAAAGCTCGTTGACTCTGGCACTGTTCCGGATAATCGAGCCTGCGGACGGATATATCAGTATAGACGGTTTAAACACCAGTTCTATTGGTCTGTTGGATTTGCGACGTCGTCTTGCGATCATACCTCAGGACGCGGCGCTCTTCGAAGGGACTATCCGTGACAATTTGGATCCGGGTCATGTCCATGATGATACGGAGCTCTGGAGTGTATTGGGTAAGCGCGCGAGACCCGGATAAGCGTTATTTGTCTCCATGTGCTAACTTTAATTCAGATCATGCTCGACTTAAGGACCACGTATCAAGTATGTCAGGAAGGTTGGAAGCTCGAGTGCACGAAGGAGGGTCAAATTTTAGTCACGGCCAACGGCAGCTAGTGTCACTTGCACGAGCATTGCTGACACCGAGTAATATTCTGGTCCTCGATGAGGCAACGGTGCGTACTGTAGCGTGGCGATCTAATTCGCTGGCTATCTTTGCTAATATCTGCCATAAAGGCCGCCGTAGACGTCGAAACAGATGCAATGCTTCAGGCCACACTAAGAAGCACGTTCTTCAAGGACCGAACCATCATAACCATCGCACACCGAATAAACACCATTCTTGATTCCGATCGTATCGTAGTGCTGGACCATGGAAAAGTTGCCGAGTGCGATACACCTTCTGAGCTGGTGCGGAGACGCGGCCTGTTCTACAAGCTGGTGAAAGAAGCGGGCTTGTTGGACAGCGTAGCGTAATCGCACGGTAACAGACGAGTCTGGGTATCACGGAGCGGAGAAGGTTTTGCGTCGTGTTCTTACTTTCGTGTTCTTACTTCCAAGTTATTAAATATCTCACAGGCACTCTGCTGGCTTATAAGGTCATGGTTCATCTGTTATGCAACGTAGACAGCAAGGAGTTGGGTCATTGGGATCACCTTGGCGGGGTCCGTTTCGGCATATTCCCTCGTGCGTATCTGTCGTGAAAACGCAGGGTACCGTGAAGCGGTGAAGCTTGGTTGACTTTATTTTCACGAGCACATTGCTGGCTGACAGGGCATGGTCCATCGGTTTGCACAATACAGACAAGCATGGAGTTGGCCTGTCGGACTCGAGCCTGGCGGGGCCCGCTCGGGGAATTCTCTGAGATATTTACGAGCAGGTAGTCGATTCTCCGTGTGTACGTATCGACATCGAGGAACGCAGGGTACTAGCACTAGGCAGAGAACCTTGGCAAACGGATGGCCCACACGGCTGTCAATCGCCTGCAAATGGTTGCCGCTAAGCTCAGATAGGGGGTTAGCAGTGTTGAGTTTCAAGTCGTCCGGCACTACCTTCCCTTCTTGCTAAGAATTAGAACTCCTACGGAGATAGACCTACACTCTACAGATATTCTGTGACGATGCGCGTGAGGTGCGCGATTACTCGCAGCGCAACTCTCCGCTGTTACGTAAGGACATGAAGCCCAGATTCCCTCCCCTTCTGGTACGGGCATGCTATCCGGTTAAAGAACATCCACTACATTTCTTGAGACCAGTCCAGGATATTTAAAGACTTGCAGGTGTTGGAAATGCGCGGCTGTTTAACCGAGGATAGATCCGATCACCATGCATTGCTAAAGGACGCATAAGAGGGCATTGGTTTGAAGGGTCTTCCTTCTCTGACTCGGTTTACCATTGTTGAGATGCATACACAATTTCATTGCAGTGCGCAAGCTGTACGTATTCTGGCGGACTACCGAGTCTTGCCGGACGATCGACGAAGTGCCGACGTGGAAGCTTCTGCTCAAACGCGCGAAAGGGGGCTCTTCGCACTCTTGGACAAGCATGCTCCATGCTAGTTATGCAACAGGGAGAACTCCGCGAATGCCCTGGCCCTGTAGGGAGCTGGCCTGGCAGTGATTCTTCCTCTTCCACTCTGGTCAGGTTACTCGTCTTTCATATGTTCTGCGTCTTACCCCACAATATGGATGGTTGAGCCCTGAGCAGTGATTGGGATAGCTTCCATCTAGGAAACCCATGATCGGGCGGACAGCCTCCTCTTTTGCTAATTCGGCGGCATATCGGTACAAACGGACATGTATCCATTCCTGTGATTTTCCACAGCAATCTTTAACCTACCAAAATCTGCGCCCCACCGAGCACTACAGAAGTTGAAAGCTTCTGGTGCGCTATGCTGTTGTGTAACTTGTGGTTACGTGAGCCGCGGACGCGCCCAGCTAATAGTGGGATGAGTTGCGGGAAACCGTTTTTATGTCGTCAGCGTCCCGTAAGGCGGGGTAAGTAGGTCATCCGTGATAAGACCCCGAAATTGAACCAGCTCGCGTGTTTAAACTTGCCCTTGCGCAGCCTCCTTTCGTAACGGCCAAGGTCCGTCCCGCCAACCGTCAAGCCTTCGAAAGGGCTTTCAATTTGTGAGAACAGGGAGAGGACAAATCAAGAAAAGTCGTTTACTAATCCCTCCTTTCGGCATCTGATTTGTGTGTTCTGCCATCGGTTCTGAAGACACAGATGGCTGGCTCTTCAGTTTGACTGGGATATCTTTGCGCTTCCTGGGAGGTTACGTGCTTTTCATTCGATCCCATCAACAACTGCTTGTGACAGACTGAAACCCTCGCTACCGTGTCGTCGCTTGAACTCTGGTCGCTCTCCAAGAAGCAGATTCGTTGACGGAGTACCCCGCAATCCGTTCAAATTCCCCGTTGTTGAAAAATATACGAAGTGTCGCTACAGCAATATTCCCATCATTTTGTCGCTACTTTTCGTCACTATTGATAAGATACAATTTATACCTGCCGTCGGAAACCCCAATATTACACCGGACATACCTCCGTGTACAGCACTTCAGTGACAAGACAGTTTGAGTTTATGGAAAAGAGTCAAGGTTCGCAGTTATAGAGCAGAGTTCTGCACAAGCGCCGAGTAGAATTTTAACCTTGGCGCCCTCCCTCTTCTGGCCCAAGGCAGGGACATGGTTCGACCTGGCTCCTAGCTATCGTCATCCGACAGCGGGAGGCCCCGGGCAAACAGGTACCGAACTGTGCCGTAAAACGATCAACCAGTGGGGTGAGGATATCAGCCGTCACTTGCCGATCGCGTATAGGCTTTTGGCGCGCATATGTATGACAGCAGTTGCGCTAGAAGTTGGATCCCTTATTATAGGGGCTCCGAACAGTACTTTGGCGTCTGGGTAGCTTGTTCTGCTTTTTAGCTGTTGTGTGTGAGTCGTATATGCGACGGGACGGTACAAGGCCGCCATCGTTTTATAGCGCACGATGGTCAACCAGAGGAATGTGCCTATACTGCCGCGACAGAGTTATGGCTGGCCGCCTGCGCGAGGGAAAGATGCGGACGATGCGTTCGAGGAAATGCCGATCATGGAACCGAGGATGTGCCAACCGAGGGTGAGCTTCTATCCTAGCCTTCCATCTGATGTCGCATCACTGACGGCGCACGACAGGACGTGCCCAGCGCTATCCTCAAGACCTTGAAAGAAGAGTGTAACGTCAATCCGCATGCTTGGATTCTTTTGACTCTGGACGGCGGTGACCAAAAGACATTCTCCTCCCCGCATCTGGAGAAGCACAAGCAAGAGATATTAGGAGACCAGGTGCAAGAAAGGTTTCGAAAAGCTCACGATGTCGAGGTTTTGAGTGGCGTCTCAAGCAATCGAGGTAGGCGAATGCGCGATGATGGTGAGGCTACATCTAACGTCGGCAAGTGCAAACAATATCTTGGGAACCCGAGCCACAGCCGGATGATGGCCACTCTTCCAGATCCTCCACACCCAAGGGTCGACGGCGAAAAGTCCGGAGAATAAAAGAACATGCGAGTCCTAAGACCATCCCATCACCGGATGACCCTGAACGGCAACCAGCCGCTCACCGAGACTCCATCAAAGAAGCTGAGGAGGCCGAAGACAGCAAAGCCAAGCTTAAAGAGGGTCCTCCAGGCTACATGGAAGATCTGAGGATCCGTGTCGACGACACTCCCCAGATTCGAGAATTCATCAAGGCTAAATTCACCGAGATGCTGCAAATGAACACCAAAACAGTCGCCAAAGCCTGGATCAAGGAAATTTGTCCTGCGAAGCAAAGCAAATACCCGTACAATCCTGGCCGCCCAAGGAAAGATGGCAAGCGAAACATGCCGCCTGATGTTAAGGTACCGCCTTGGTGGCCGGTGCAAGCAGTACGATTTAAGGAGCCCGACCACCTGCGCATGGAAGGTACGTCACCGCAATGCACGGAGCTTGACCCGTCCGTATGCTAAAACCCTGTAGAACGTATGGAGCTAGTCGTCCACCTGGCGCTTCTTCATGAGTACGAAGGCATGCCTTCTAATCAACCTTTTGGTATTGCCCGAAAAAGATCTTGTACCGAGTCCTGCGTGTTTGACAAACCATCGGCAAGGCGGGCCTTCGATGAACTACTGAAGGTGCTCGAAAGGGTCGAAGACTACGAGACGGGAGGCATTGGTCCGTTGAACTTACGCTTGGGAAGCAAACATATGCTAATAATGGTGCAGATGGTGATACTAAGATTACCGTCCGCATGTTCCGCAGATTTTCGAAGCCTTCAAATCCTTCATCAAAACGAGGACGCCAGCGCGCCTCGTCATTAGTCGATTACGAAGGACAATTGGCTGAGCATGACGCGGAGTGTGACACGGAAGCACCCAATGAACCTGACAACGAAGCTGAAGGGGGAGTGGCGCTTGAGCTATCAGAGGAATTCGATCCATGGCAACCGACCTCCGCAACGTCAAGCTTTTGCTCACAACCTCCGTTACGGCCAAGAGAACCATATCTGCAACCGATCTCGCCTCGTGCACACAAGAAGACGGCAATTAATCGTGCTCGCTCACTCTACGATTTCGACCGTACTATGTCGCAGATGTCGGCCTATCCCCAGGCTAGCAGCAATATAAGTCCACAACTCCGGCGAGTTCGAACAGCTGCTGGACCGCTGCTTCAACCTCAAGCCGAATTCAGGCAGCCTGTTTATCATAGCCAAGACCTGTATGAGCCCCAGTCATACCTCAGCGCTCGGATGATGCACAACTATTCGGACCCTTTCTTCTTCTCACCCACCGACATGCAACAGCTATCTGGTTTCTCAAATCAAGATCCAATGATGCCGGCAAACACAGGCTCATTAAGCCAATTCCCTCAGATGACGCAACCCTTTGGACAGTGGGGTTCTCAACCGAGCAAGCCCGCCAATATGGACAAAGATTTTGGCTTTATGGGGCAAGCATCAGGGTCATTTGACCCTTTAACTCTCGGACCTGTGGCTCCAGAACAGCAAGACGTGACTCAACCGTCTACCGCAGCATGCTCCTTTAATTCCGCAACAATGCCGATGGAACCCCACGGACAGATAAAACAAGAGCTGCCCGACTGGAGCAGTCAGTTGCCGTGGGAAGACCAGAGGTCATCCGGGTTCCGAACAAGCACTGGAAGTCATTCGCATACGGTTCCAACATATGACAACACATTTCCATACGAGCCATGGCCACGGCATTACTCTACCTCCCACAAACCGTAATTCATATTTCTGCTTTAACCGCGACCCTTCACCGCATTCCTGCGTCGTGCCGCAATCCCTGGGCCTCGCTGGCCTTCTCCCAAGCCTCCAATGAAACACGGATATCAGACTCCGATGCACGTTCTAAACCCCAGTGTGGTCTCGCGACCTTGACACTACCACAGTCCTTACCGAGCCAATTAGACCCCGCAAGGCTCTCGCCGACATGTGATCGTTACCATTGAGAGAGCATTATCGTCACGCTGTTCACCAGATTGAAGCTACATGTGGAGCCGCAAGAAGAGGCACATCCATTGAATGGAGGCCCAAACCGCTCTGGGAATGCTGTTATGGGAAAAAGTACTGCTACTTGCGTACATATTGGTATTTGAACTGTTGAACGCTCACCTTAGGTACTAGTTTGTGGAACAGTACATTAGGAGTGTAAGGCCGGCGTTCCATTGTTGATACCCCTCCGGCTCGGGCATTGGGTTCTTTACATTGGATATACTTGTAGGCCACCGAGCCAGGCACGGCTATGAGGCCGCTGTCCGGATTTGATTGGGATCTAGTGACGTCTGGATCTAGCGCTGTCATAGGGGTAGTAATCACAGAATATAGGTATTTCGCAAAATTTCCTGGACTCGATTGCTTTACTATGACAGCTTCTGTACCTTACTTCTGAGAATCCAACGACTAGGCCTGATTGAGCAGTATGAGGCCCGGCAAGACTACATAATCTATGGAGCAATGCGGGGCTAATGCAAGTCGGGCTTTTCCTCAAAGAGTGGAGTTCACCCTTGGCGTACCCCGCATCGCGTCCGCTCTGTGACGTACTAAGCTGCAGCGGGGTCACCCCACCAAAGTTTTGCCGGCCTAACAACAATTAACCCCCCCTGCAACGAAGTATTAGCGACGACACTTTTGCATAGTAGATTGTACCCAGTAGTACCGTGCCTAACCATGACGAAAGGAAACCAAAGGAGGCACCGCCTACGTGTACGGTATCAAGCGAAACCTATATAGTTGCCTTGAATGCTGCTGAGAGCATTCAACTAGGCTTACACCATTTATCTTACCTGTATTCCAACAAGGCTAACACATCAGAGTAGTCAAGAGTAAGAAACCATCACAGCCAAATGATCTTCCACACACTCCACGCCTCAGCGTTAGTTCTTAGTCTTGCATTGAGCCTCACTGCCGCGCAGAGCTATACAGGCCCGGAGGACCCCCAAATACAAACCGTCTTGACGCTCCAAAACCCTGTGAATGGCATTAGTACGACGCCAGAGGGCCGACTGTTCATCCTCTTTGCTCGTGTAGACAACTCAAAAGGCCCGCAAGTCGCCGAATACAATCTCACCACGAACGCAATCACACCATATCCCAACGCAGAATGGAATAACTACACCGCCGGCAAAGATCCGGCCACGCACTTGATACGAACGAATTCTCAACGGATCGGTCCCGACGGGCTCCTTTGGCTGGTCGATACGGGTTCTCCGGCCTTCGGCGCACCAGTCATCTTTCCCTATGGGCCTAAACTGGTCACGGTCAACCTGACCACGAACGAGGTCGGCAAGGTGTACTTCATGGGCAATGCGCTGCTCTCCGAAAGCCTGCTCGACGACGTCCGCTTCAACCCCGCCTCCGGCAACGCCTACCTGACCGACGCCGGCGCCGGCGGGGCCATCATCATCCTCGACCTCGCAACCGGCGACACGCGGCGCGTGCTGATCAACGATGCAAGCACCAGCGCCTACATGCCCATCTCCGCAGAGGGCACTCTCGTACATGCTAGCGGGCAACCCGAGCGCATCTACGCCGACCAGCACGAGGTCTCGCCCGACGGGCAGTGGTACTACTACCAGCCCGCGAACGGCGGCATGTCCCGAATCCAGACCTGCCACCTCGACGCCGCCTTCCACAACACCTCGCTCGCCTCCGTCCTCTCGGACTTCCGCGAGCCGTACGCCCTCACGCCCAGCACGGGGGGGACGGCGATTGACGCACTGGGGAACATCTACGACAGCGATACTGATAGCCAGCGCATCATCACGATCCATCCGAATGGCACGAAGACCCTGCTGGTGCAGGACCCGAGATTGCTGTGGGTGGATGCGATGTGGGTGGATACGCAGGGGCGGTTGTGGATGCCGGCCGCGCAGCTGAATCGCGGGACGCCGTTTAATAATGGGACTAGCTTCGTGCGGAAGCCGCTGTATGTTTTTACGATTGATATTGGGATCGGGCCGAGCCCGATTGATCACGCTTAGGGGTGATGCTGCATTAGAGGTGAAGGAAGGATCTTCACGGGGTAGGGAATCTGTGTATTATAGAGCATAACAGCATTGACCAATGATGAAGCGGTCGAGCGTTTAATAATGTCATTATACCGGATACTATATTCTTTATACTTCCGGTCTTTCTTGGATATTTGAGATTTAAGGGGGGGCGGCAAGCAAGGCATCATTAGTACTGGGACACTGCTCCACTCATCGCGATACGATTACAGTCTCTGGGGACGCCCGTATCATTACTATACCGCGAACTGAACTGTCTTGGAATAGAACAATGTATTAACGAGTTTCTTTGCTATCTATTCTGCATTTTGCAAACAGGCGACCGTCAATGCTTTCATCGCATTGCTCGCAGCTGTCCCACGACTTATGATGCCCCTGCCTGGGGGCGGGCATACAGCCTCAGGTACCTAGAGCGGAGGCAGGTGGAAATGACCCTAATGGCAAGCCGAGACTAGCGTCTTCCTCGTCCCAACCTCACCTGAGTCAGATCTTCTGCTCTCTCACAATCTAACTACTTTACCGATTCCGCTTCTTAGTCAATAGAAGACTAAGTGTCGAAGTGTCATTTCCAAGTGACAATGTGTAAATATGCCACAGGGCTTCTGACTGCCCGGCTTCTATGTCACCGCCCAGCTGCGTAGACACGCAAAAACGCATGAAACTGCTATGTTCGGACAATACTGTACTTCGGCTTGCTTAACTTTACAAGTGTGGAAGGTAATTGAGCTCCCATGACTTTCCAGCGCAAATCTACGATAATGCAGCGACTGAGCCTTTGGACTCTTCCCACTACGCTGCCTGATCGGCCGAGCGAGGCATAGGATCGTGCGTTAGTGGCTCACCATGGCCAGGGAAGCTGTCGAATTTTCATGGAAACAGGCCAAAGCAAAATGACTCTGTATGTAATGACAAGTCTTACAGCGTATAGCTTTTGCCAACAGGTAGGCCACTGATCTTGCAGCGAGTGCGTGCACCAGCTCGTCCTCCAAGTAGAGTGACTTTGTCGTCATGAGGACCCTCATGTAGAAGTAAAAAACGTTCATCTAAAAACATTGAGCCCACTCACCCTCCATATCACAACGCAACTGTGTGATATGTAAAATTCCAGTTTGTCCGCCTTTAGCATTTACCACAGGAATCTGAGCATTTCCGCGTCCATCAGCTTACTCTCCGCATATCTCTCAACGCCTCAATTCAAATCTCCTCCCATACCGGCCTCACTGCGCTCTACCACCTCCTAAGCCATGGGTTTCACTTCGTCATGCAAAAGGGCTTAATGCAGCAAAACAAACGCTTCGATCTCTTTAACGTATCAAATACTACTATAATAGGATGGACTTCCTCCGCCGAGCAAGGGCGAACTCAGACACCGATAGCAGCGCGTCCTCTGACCCTTCCCTGGACGGCAATGACACCCGCGCAGATGGGGAGAGCTTAGGTCCTTTGCTGAACGGCAACGCTCAGGGCAATAGAACTCACGCTAGCTACCGCGACCAGTTGAAGCAGAAAGAAGCGCCAATACAGAGACACTGGCTACGCAGAGCCAGATCAAACTCAGCGTCAGACAGCAGCGCGTCGTATGATCCTTCGTTGGATGGAGGTCTGCCACCTGCCGCTCAATCTCCGTGCCTGGAAGAAGTGACGCAGGCGAAACCACCATCTCAGACGCAATGGCTCCACAGAGCGACAGTGGAGTCGGCTAGTACCGCGTCATTCCACCCATCCATGAGCGAAGGTCAAGGCGGCGCGAGTGTCCACGATGATTGTACGAGGTGGGTGCACAAGCAAGCATATGTCGTGTCGGAAGATTGTGCCAGAAGGGAAGATGTTTGTTTGAGTTCTGCGACCAAGCCGCAATGCAATCGTAATTTCTGGAAATGTCTGGAGAGTGATGTTGCTGAAGAGATCTGCAATATAAAAGAGTCATTGGGCCCATGGCCAGGAAACAGCGGAGAGTCTATAACGCTCAACAAGATGAAGAGATCAGCCAGTGAGCGTAATTCGACTGGGAGCGGCGGGAGGCTGAAGAATACTACCCGCAAGGAAGATCCTGAGGGTGCGGACGACCGTGACGGTTTCACGGAAGACAAAGGAAACTCTGACTCGTCGAGCGAGCGCGAGGATAAGGTTGTGTACGACCCAAGGAGGCGATGGCGCGGCTCCTCGTGGCGAGATCCAAAAACGTCGCGTAACCTCTCAGAAAGTCAGCGTGAGGGACGATGCTTAACCAACAAATCAGACGGGAAGCAAACAGAAGAAGGTTTTTCAGAGCCCGATGGCAAAGCTGCGGACACTGCCAACTCAGCACAGTCTGATGGCATTGTCCAGACGCAGGAGTATTTCCCACAATATGCTCAGCCTTCGCAGTCGACCGAGTGCTCAAAGAAGGAGGAAAGCTCTAATAGCACACATTCGTTGCCGCAGTCATACCAGCTCATTTCATACAAATCCCCTCTCAAAGACCTACCTCCCAACATCCGCCATCGCATCCTCACGCTCCTCCTACGATCATCCGTCTCTATCACCCCATCGGAACGCTACACCATCCACCCCGCCCACCGTGTCCACTCGTCCATCCTTCAAACTTGCCACCAATTCCACACCGAAGGTACACCGATCCTATATCGCCAAAACATCTTCCGCTTCGAGACACCCAACTCCCTCATCCACTGGCTGACTGCTCCCCACAACGACTACACGCTCACCGCAACAGCAAAGCCATTTCTCGCATTCGCACATCACCAGATCCGCCACCTGGAGCTCACAGCATACGCCTTCGTCTGGTTCACCATGAACCTTGCCCACGCTCCCCCACAGCCACGGCTCGTCGTAGATCTGCGCGCATCAGGCTTCGCAACTACGCAGCTAATCACCTCCTCCCTACTTTCATCCTCCAAGAACGCACAGCAGGGGGAAGAAGCTTTTGAAGGAACGATTTCGTGGGACCTCTCCCACATCGAAAGCCTAACGATAGACTTCTGGATCACGGAGAAGAAGTGGGACGAGATATACAACGCGTTCGAAGAGTGTTCTGGGTTGCGCGTGCTGAGGATGTCGGGCTTTAGACCGAGGGTTGTGAGGTGTAAGACGCATGGGGATATGTGGGAGTTTGTGGCGAGGGATATTAGGAAGGCGCTGATGGGGGATGGGGATGGGGAGTGGAGGAGGCGGGTTGCTTGAAAAAAGAGGAGGGAGGAAAAACGTGTAGAGACGAGCTCTGTTGAGGAGAGGATTGTCTGGTATGAGCGGCTGTCTTGAAACTGGTGTTTGAGCCTAGTGGGCCTATCTGGCAAGGCAAGGCGTCTATGAGTCCTGGGATGCGCCTGCGATCGAAATGAGGGACGTGTGAAGTGTTCTTCATGCGGGTCGTGTCGTGCACGAAGGCACCAAAAAGCCTAGAAGCAGACGGACTTTGACGTTTAGATTTTTTTGAGCGAGACGATGTGCTCATAGCAATGTAGCCCGACGGGCACGGGCGGCCTTAGATGCTGGTGCTGCTTTGATTCATGTCTAAAAGCGGTGAGCCCAGATATGGTCCGGCAGGACAGCAACGATGGCTTGCCTGAATGTAACCGTGCGCGCAAGTTAACGAGTTGGGTCACTATCGAATCCGTTGAGACACCATGTCCACCTGAATGTATGTATGTGACATAGGACGGTACTTTCTAAGGTGCGAAGGCGCTGAAGGTCTTGGAATGTAGAATGTCTGCCGCTCAGGCTTTGAATGGAGTGCCTGCTGATTGTATGGAGATTGGAACTTCTAAGAGCTAAACACCTTGACGTAAAGCATTACGGTATTGGGTATCACAATAGTAAGCAATCAAAGCTCAAGTTCCTCAACCTCCATCCCACACTCCACACAGCTCTTAACACTAACCCCCGTCTCCGGGTTCTCCACCGCCCTCCCCCACTCATGCTCATGCTTCTCCCCTACACCACCCCTAATCCTATCCCCAAA
>JAGFMK010000534.1:0-17293 GCA_021030975.1 Lichenothelia convexa | reverse complement strand
GGGCTTCCGTGCGAGGATTGGTGTTATTCGTTGGGGCAGAGCTGTCCGGCGGGGGTGGGGTTTGCGGGGGGGAGGTGGCGGGTGTTGTGTGCGGGTGATTTGGGGAGGCCGTTGCATAGCGTTGTGTTGGTGGGGAGGAGGACGCATGATTTGGAACGGGAGGTGTTGAGGGAGTGGGCGGTTGATAAGGGTGTGTTTGATGAGGTTTGGAGGAGGGACTATGAGGGGAAGGGATAGCCGGAGTGGACGTAGATTTCAATATGAACTCCCTTCCTAGAGCCCGGGTTTGGAAGTTATAACTTTTTCTGCATCATGGTCGTGATGCTAGCTAAGAGCCATATCTCAAACTACGACTGAGCGGGATACTTGCTGCACTACAATGTAGCTATCCAGATCCACCAACATCCCGCCATTTGCTGCCACACATTCGCCGATAGGTAGCTCCATCTAAAGCAACATTCCATTCCATTTTATTCCAGTCAACCCACCAACTCCATGCACGCTAAAACGCAAAAATTCCCTAAATTTTCCAACACCCTCCTACCCATCCATTCACACAGCAAAGCTCTGCACAACGAACTTCGGCTCCCCAGCCATCCTCCTCCTACTCGCCTCACCATGGTAAAATTCGCATCTGAACTTCAAGAACCCATCCTTGGCCGTGTAGACCGTAATCTCGTCTCCAGTGTGCAGCCTTCCATACTGCGTCTCGCCGTGTTCGCCCTCCTTTTTCAGCACGACGCCGTTGACAAGGATAAACGATCTGCTGAATGTCCTGATTGCCGTGTACAGACCGTCCATCTTCGTCCAATCGCCGCCTTCGGCCACAACCTTGCCGATACCGAGAGCCGTGAATGTAATCTCGAATGCGCATTTCGGGATCCGCGTGTCGTTGGCGTCGGGGTAGATGATCGTGTTGTCTCGCGTGCGGCCCCATCGAGTGATCCGCTCCTCGAGCTTGAGGGTCAGGGTGATGAAGGATCCGGGCAGGGACGTGAGTTTGCCCAGTCGAGGAGGCGGGCGGAGGAACTCGTTTCCTGAAGAGAGCGAAATAGGAATAGCGTCATCCGGTCGGGTTCCGTCGTCGTGTTGGAGGGAAGAGACGACAGTGTCTGGGAGGGAGGGTTGATCCTCGTTGGGCTCGGTCGTTTCTGAAGGATTGTCAAGCTTGAACGATCCGTCTCCATGAGCATTGAAGAAGAACGACGAAGGAAGCGGTAGGTTGATCTGACGATTGAAATTGTGCTGCCTTGGCGTCACTTCTTGCGGCCGACCGGGCGTCTCTTCGGATGTACTTCCTCGGTCCATTGATGGATGCTCAGGCGTCTTCGGTGTTCTTGGACTGGCAGGTTCATCGGGAGAGTGGCCAGTTGAGCTTGCAGACTCTGGTGATGCCATGTTCAGATCCCGGACCATGGACACTGCTCCTTCCAAACTGGAAATGGCTTCCATGCCCTGCATTTCTTCCTCCCGAGAAATGTCCCCTGCTTCCATGTGCGAATGCGATGTTTCGCCAAAGCTCTGCTCTTCTATCGGACCCTCAGGCTGCCGAGACTCATCGACAACGTCGTCAGCGTCGCCGACTGTGTCATTCCGGCTCATGGCGAGAGCGAGATTTGTATGGGCACCAAGCAAACCCGAACTTTGCAACGCTGATTGACCGATCTCGCCAAAGAGTCGAGGTCGCTGAGGCTGTCGCTGGTTATGCGGTGGAAGAACATAGCTGTCCTCCGCTCCTGCCATAGCGGGTCCCGAGTGAGAAGCATCGGGACTGGAATCAAATTCTGCCTGTTCTCTCGGGGCAAATGCACCCTCGACCCTGAACCGCTTAGATTGTCGAGGGTCGAAGAAATCAAACTCGCCAGAACCTTCCTCCT
Organism: Lichenothelia convexa; assembly: GCA_021030975.1. Classification (NCBI taxonomy): domain Eukaryota; kingdom Fungi; phylum Ascomycota; class Dothideomycetes; order Lichenotheliales; family Lichenotheliaceae; genus Lichenothelia; species Lichenothelia convexa. The sequence goes on along the minus strand of JAGFMK010000534.1, from coordinate 15,416 downwards.
CTTCCATTTCTTGTGTCTTCTCCACATCTTCCAGCCTGTCATGTAGGCTCAGCTGAGAAGCAGCGTCAAGTATGTCATCTTCCTCCTGCTCGGGAATGGCATCTAGACCTACGTCCATGTCCCACTCGGGCATGGCAGATCCGTCAGCGAGCCAGGGATGTTGAAAACACTCATACTCCGTTGGTCGAAGCGAAGGGTCGGTGTTAAGCATCCTGACAAGGAGGTCAATTGCCTCAGGCGAGACGTTACGCTCCTTTAGAGGTGTTGTATCTAGCCGAGTCTGCATGATCTTATTGAACATTGCTTTTCCCGTATTGTCCACAACGCCTTCGAACGGTGGCTGATTGCACAGGACGAACCAAAGCACAGCAGCATAGGACCAGATGTCGACAGATTGGCCGTAGAAGTGCGCTGATGTTTGAGCAGCGGCCGCTCCCCGCCGCCGCTTCGTGCCTTGGCCAGTTACATACGAGTCATAGTGTGGGAAGACCTCCGGTGCACAGTAAAGTAGAGTGCCACAGAACGTTTTGAGGAAAGTGTCATTGTTCCTCACCACCTTCGACAGCCCAAAGTCAGACAACTTGACGGTGAAAGGGTCTTCGCAGGAGATAAGGATATTGTCAGGTTTGATATCGCGATGAGTAATCTTCTTTCGGTGTAAGTAGGCAAGAGAACTGAGTATCTGCCGGGACATCGATTTTGCCAGACCCTCCGAAAGCACACCATTGTTCCTCATGTATTCTTGAAGATCGCCGCAGTGAACGTACTCCATGATTATGTAGAGATAGTTGCCTATGTCGTAGTACTCGACGTACTCGACAATATTTGGATGACGCAAGCTTTGCATGATATGCATTTCATTATCGAGACGGTAGTCCATGATGCCATTCTTCATGAAACGCTTCTTTTCTAGTTCCTTCGCGGCGAATAACTCTCCGTGAGCTTTCGTGGCAAGCTTATAGACACTAGCGAACGCACCCTTTCCAAGATGTCCCACGACATTGTACTTCTCGCCGCCATGCCAGTGCATCCCGTAATTCGAGTTCAGTAGTGGCGGCTTGACGACAGGTTGTTTTACTGGTGAGGCTTGGGCAGTTGGTGGAAGTCCAAACGCTGGCTGTAATTGACGCTGTGCGGCCGCAGCTTGCTCCGCGATAGCCATCTGTTGCATGTACGCTCGAAATCTAGAGGCATATTCGTCTTCGTAGCCGTCTCTCGAAGGTATGCGCATGATGAACTTTATGTTGTCATCTGGCGTAGTTGAGAATACTTGAATGATGGAGCCTGCTTCAAGCATTCGCGTTGTGGGAGTTTTGTTGGATTTGCCCTTGAGGTGTACGTCATTGACTATGGTGCCATTGGTCGATAGGTCTTCCAGCATAACAATACCCTGAGCGTTGATAAAGATCCGGAAGTGCATGTTGCTCACTTTCTTCGCGTCAGCCTCAAGGCCGATGACAATGTCGCTCCTTGCAGCATTGCGTCCGAAGACAAACCCATAATGGGGGGTGATGGTCTTGGATGAGAATCGAAGAGCGAGGTCTTGTGCTTGGCTTCCACGCCTCTGACTTGGCTGCGCACCCTCTAGGATAAAGGTTTCTTCTTCCTCCCCAACGTACTCTATCGGGCTTTCAATATCGTGGTGATTGAACGGCCGGTTCTGGAGCACATGTTGAGGTGTACGTTGTGCAGCCAGAGTAACAATGCGATAGGCTGCGGGTGTACCTGGATGCAGGATACAGAGCACATCAGCAATGTCCGACTCGCTGAGTCCAGAGTTGTTGCGCCCTAGACGACGGGGATCGTAAACGTTCTGGGTCAGCTGTTGTGTCGGTTGCGATTCATCAGCCATGGTGATCAGAGGTGGCAGGCAGAGCTGGTGAGGTTTCAGAACTTTATACGTGACGGAAGCGATGCCTTCGATTTGCAGGGGTTTGCAGCAGCACTTAGTCAAGGCCAGGCCCACCTCCCGATTTGTAGAGCTAAGAAGACTTAGGCCTAACAGCGGCTGCGGCTCACGCCAATCCCAGTATGGTTTGGGATTAACAGACGACTGCGTAACTGCACACAGCAGATTAGTCGACGTTCAGATATTCAGATGTGCTATGACGGAAGTAGTGAAAGTATGGACTTGCGTCACGGGAATGAGATGTAAAAACTTGTCTTGTCTCAAACACAGAAGAGGTAGGGCCATAGTTATATGGACGAGATACACTTACAAGTCTGTCGTGTACACACGTTGTAGGCTGAGGTGGAGCATGTCACGAAGCCAAGTTCAGTCCTCGGGCGGTAGTGCTTCGCAGCAGCTACAGCGCGTCAATAGACGATATTCCTATTGTCGGATAACGCGGACACGGTTCGCAGTCCCGTTCGTTATCTGGACGGGATCCGGGTGACCCATAAACTAGGCATCAACTGGGAGGACTGATCACCCAAGCGGTTTGCGGACTGGAGTAAGCGTGAGGGTTGAAGTGTAACGACTGTTATGCGTCCAAGCCAGATCTCTTATACTGTTCTCTTGGGTAGAGTGTCCCTGCCTAGCAACCACCGGCCCTCTGTGTGGCTTAGGCGTCCCAAACGGTATGCTGTGGTCTCGTGGGAAGACCCCACGTTCATACCACTGCTCCGCCTGACCCTCGGTTACGAACTCCCACCAGTAAAGCGCCTCCTCTTGCAAGTGGACTTTTGCGTTGTATGCATGCGATTTGACGCGTGTTATGTTGCAATATCCTTTCTTTGGGTCTGTTTTTGACCGTATCTCTGACCAGCTCTTTCGGCGCTCTCACAGATGTCGTGGGTCGAGGATGATGGGGGCGACGAGTGACCAAGACGCGGACTCAAGCAAGGCCGTCGAGTATGATTTGGACAAGGACGAAAAAGGTCTTGGTGCTCGCTCGAAGTGCTGTACTTTTGATAGGTTGCAAGCGTTGACTCGACTACCGTTTGTGAAAGTTACGTAACGAAAGGTACACTGCTGCACGAGAGATAAGGCGATGAAGATGGGACTTAGGATTAGCGTTGTTAAACGCCGTCAAACGGGTAGTAGCTAGATTGTAGGTGATACGGCATTCCAACAGCTGGATGTTAATGCATGGTCAAAGATACATGTCGTCGGAACTTTTCCCAGCATCCGTCGGTGTAGCAGCGAACCGTTGGCGGGCTGTCAGTTTCCCCAGGAACTGCTTCGTTTGTGCCTGACTAAGCCTAATGAAGTCGCAACCAACATTACATAAGACAGAACGGCGAGTTTAACAGGATATTAATTGCCTGACTGCACGGTTTCAATTTATGGCTTTCAATTTTGCCGGGTCGAGTTGTACGATGAAAAGCATTTAAAAGCTAGAAGGTCTAAGTAGAACATATAGGCTAGGGTATAGGCAAAGCTATCAACGAAGGCCCAGAAATCCTCCTGAGCAATAAAATGCCTTTCCCGGGTACGTAACGCATAGCTCATCTCTCATCCAGCGACGACTTCTTCCAGGCAAGTATAAAAGCAAAGCCCGCCTTAATCAGTGTTGTTCGTTCCGTGTATTACGCGAAATATTATAACAGCGAAGTGTAATGGGCGAACCCGACGGTGGGCAATAAATATGTCGATTGATGAAGCAAATCGAAAAGCAAAGGTGTAGTGAGAGCAGAGGACAATCGTGTGAGCAGAAACGGGGCAAATAGGGCGAAATTGACGTGGCACTCTCAATCTACCTCCTCTTGATACCGAATCTATTCTTCTTCCCCCTTCCTTCTCGGGCTGTTGGCGTGATTGCTCCATTCCTTTCCTGCTCCCTTACGACCTCTCCCACATCGCCCTCATAATTTCTTGTCTCCCAAGGTGCTGCAGTGCTGTGCCTGATGTTGCCCCCCAAGCCCAATCTCTCTTTGGGTGATTGATACCACTGGGCCGACAAAGCAGAAATATCTGAGTGCGCTTCGGAAACTGCTATCGAAGGGACCAAAGATGGTGCTGTCGAATCAGCGACTGAGGTAATTGTTGCCTGGGAGAGACGCCTTTGGAGAGTATAGGCTGATGGCGTAGCACGGTCACACTCTGTGGACTCTGCAACTGAGAGTATAGTCTCGCAAGAGAAACGTCGTTGCATAGGTATAGGATTGGGTGGTGACGCATAAGGGTCACAGTCGGTGGAGTTCGAGCGTTGAAGCGCGAGAACATTGACATGAGATATTACGGAGTTAGAGCGGGCAAGCGCAGAAGCTGGCCTGTCCGGGTAGGGAAACTTTGGCGTCATGCCTAGATCTACAGAACTTGTTTTCGTTTGTTTAGCAGGTGGTGTTGTAGGAGGACCCTGCATTGGGATCGCCTGACCAATTTTCGGTGCGGTGGGTGTGGCGGGAGATGCTGTCCGTAAAGGCGACCTTGCCTGGATACGAGGCACTGCCTCCTTTGAAATAGACTGGGGCGACTCGCTCCCATCATCTGAGAGCTGTACTTCGTGTGCTTCACCGGCTAGAAAAGCTTGGTTCCCAGGCTTAGCTTTCCGTCTCGCTGTAAAGGGAGGACCAAGAACGTCCGGCCCAGACGATTTGAGGATTACATCCTCGGGGTTTGCCGGTAAGGGCCATTGCGGAAACTCTTTCTCTGTCTGCAACAGCTGCGAGGGTGTCACTAAAGTTGCCAGAATGAGATCTGAAGGAATGGGCGATATGTCCGGTGGAGTTATCGGCGATACGTCTAGGGGAGAGTTGATTGGCGTTCTAGGTCGATCGGATAAATCTTTCGACAGCTGCTGGACGTCTACTTGGCCGAGCTCACCAGAAGCTTGAGATGTAGATGCAAGCTCTGGCTGCAAGGAGCGTGGTCGAGCGAAAGCAGCTGGGCTGGGCAACGGCGGCGATAGTGTTGCAGAACCAGCGGGCTCTGCTGCATTGAATGGCAGTGAATGCGGCCTTTCTTTTTCCTTTCCCCGGTAGACGGAGCCATCCAAAGAAGGCGGAGCGCCGTGGATACCGTGTAGAGACACGGAGGAATTCGAGCTGTGCGAGCTTCCACGGGACTGGCTCTTCCTAGGTTTTGAGAAGGTTGAAATCGTGGATTGCCGGTTTGATTTCTTGGCAGCCTCCTTGCCTTTTGCTGTTTCGGGCAGCCCATCCCACTTCGAGTTGACTCTTGGTACCGTGGGTGGAAGTTTTTGCGACGACACTCCCGAAAAACTGCCTGTCGGCCTTCCGCCTTTTGCCGCTGCCTGTTTTCTCTGTTGCTGCGCATATTGTTCAAAAGCAGATTGTGAAGGCTCCTTCAGTGTTATGAAGCTGATAAGTGGATTCGGTCTTTTCTTCTGTGCCGTACTCCCCGGCGAGGTGGAAGGCGCGGCTGTACGTGTAGGTGGGCGAGAGGACGACGGCCGCGGAGGACTGGTGATATGGTTGGATCCGTTCCGTGGAGGCGTGGACTCGCTCGTTACAGCGTCTACACGCCCATTCTGGTCTCCAGAGGCGGAGACGGAATGGCTGCTCGAGGCGGGAGCACCGGAGCCTTCGACTTGCGTCCGAATCCTCAGCTTCGGCACCCTTGGACTGGGGTTATTCGCCTGAATGTCCGCAAAGGGGATTGAAGCTTTGAGCATCCTTTTTGTTTCCTTTCAAGGATAATGCGTAGAGGTGTCTTCCTCCTTCAAACGTCAGGTAGAGGAGGTTGATGTTCGTTAGTGGATGAGAGGATGCGATTGACAGAGACTCGAGGTAGAAGGATGTGATTTGGGCCGTCTAGCATTCAACATGTGGGAGGGCGTTCGGTCGTGGCCAGGTATGCAGGAGCTGGTCCGTTGGCGGGGTATGCATGCAAAGAAGGACTTGGTGAACGAGCGGCTGGAGAAGGTGTACAAGTATGTCAGAGGGAACGGAGGTGGGCTGGCTCAAAGGTTGTGTATCGGAACCTTGAAGTTGGCCGGTAGAGAGGAGAGAAAGGTCAAAACGGGCTTGGATCTCTTCATCCGAATCGGCAACCTAGACAGTAGGTAGGTTTGGGGAGTGTCACATATGCATCTGTGCCTCGCAGACATTATTATTGCCAAGGTATTCTGCAAGAGCTTGTAGGTAAGCGGAGGGTACAGTATCTGGATAGAGCTTCGTCCGGTCTAGGCCCGTGGGTCTGTCGCAAACTCTAGCGCCATTGGACGCGTTCAAGATGTGGAGCTGCTGTTTGACGAATCAATTAGATAATGATTATTATGCCTGCGGACACCCCAAAAACCGCATAATCTTAATAGTAGGATATTTAACTGTTCGTATCGCGTCTCTCCTCACAATCAGTGGCGTAGCTGAAGCTGCGGAAACCTCATACAAGGCATCTGGCACGTCGTAGAGCTTGGAAAACAAGGCATGGATTTCATTATTCATTAACAAATACGATGGTGGCTGCCCCGCGGCTGCACTGCTGCAGGGACAAGGTACTCCCAGCTATGCGGAAGCGAACAGGATGGCCAGGCCCAAGAAGCCCGAGCTTTCGGGACGTCCAATAGTGAAGGTGCCTGGCAGCGCCCCCATCTGCGACGGATCGATTACCTCTGGCAGAAGGATGATTTAGGTGATGACAAGCAGAAAGGCTGAAGCCCGTAGGATTCGTAAGGCGAGAGGATGATTAAGGTAGCAGAAATGCAAAATCGACGTAAGGCAAGAGTAGTACAGTACTGTTACGAGCGCCGACATCACACGCCAGCGTCCGTAAGATTATCTCACCGCGTGTTACGTGATACATTCGTCCCCCATGCAAACACACTCGACACCACTACTTCGGTAGTGTTTTGAAGCCGGCACCTGCAGAGATGCATGCCTCTTTCACATGCCGGAACATCTACAAGGCACTTTCTACGCCACTATATTTAGCTGCAGCCTGCACGAGCCGCCCGCCAGTATGGATTCCCTCAGTGAAATGGCCTCGAGCGGTCGGCCGAGTACTCCTCACCAGGACTCTTTGTCTTCAGCAGCTGCAAGTTACGTAGCCAACAGTCCGCAGCAATCTTCCCGCTCTTCTTCTCCACTTCGACCCCCAGTGTCGCCCATCACCCCGGTTGCGACATTCGCCCAGCTAGCCTCCGCGTCCACCTCATCTCGACGGTCACCGCTAGACTTGACCACCGCTGAGGATGGTATCACTACTCTGGCGTATGAGACAGAACCCAGTCCTCACTCACTTCCAACGGCGCCGGGCTCGGCACCGCCGGCAACTTTCATCGAACGCCCTCCTCCAGTCCCAATAGATGAGTCCACAAACTCTGATGCCATAGCCTTGCGCGCCGCCATATCCGTCCTGCAGATACAGAGAGCCAAGGCGCAGAAGGATATTCAAACTCTTCAGGCTCTCAAGACTGCTGCTGTTGCGGACCCCCAGAAGTTCACAGATGAGCTTGTAGCGGGGAACCTCAGGAGCGGTGACGACGGCAGTGATGATCTACTCCGTGCGACATTGACCGATACGGCAACGACGACTGAGCTGCTTCATGATTCAGAGTTTTCACTTCCGACAGTGCTTGACCGTCAAGCCGGAAGTTTTGGCCCTGATATCAGTAGTAATGATGGTCAGAAGCGCGAGAGCCCCCCAACTCCGGCCTTGTCTACAGATCCGAGGGACTTCACAGGCTTCCCACAGCTGCCAGGGCCTCAGAACATAGTGCGGATGCCTCCTATAAACTGGGACAAATACCACATCGTCGGGGAGGCGCTAGATAGGATACATGAAGAACAAAAGAGGTACCCTGGCTCGGATGCAATTTGGCAAGCACCGGAAGATGTATTCGCTGCGCCTTATTCACCATGGAAGGACAAGCTGGATAACGAGATCAAAGCGGAGCATCCAATGCAGACAAAGCGAGGGAGTCAGAAACCGCCATGATGATCTTACACACGCCATCCACAATCGCTCTGAACAAGCGCCAGAGACTGAGCTACGCTGGCAGCATTCCTCAAACATACTCTATACTGGTATTCTGACGGTCAGGATTACTGTCCGACAGACCTGCCTTCCCAAAATGCTATTCGTGTACTATTCAACTCGTTCCGGAACCGCTCTCCTCTCGAATGACACTGCCATATATCTTATCCACTCCCAGTATTAGGATAATTATTCTTATCAACCGGATTGGCCGGCCCACCCCGCTGTCCCAGCGCTCCACCGACATCGACGTTGTGCTGCCGCTGCTCCTTGATATCCTCTCTAGCACGGCTTTGCTCAGCCTTCTTCCTCTCCAGATCGTCCGTGAAATCCTCCTCTCCGGGTCCGGCGCCCTGCTTCTTGTTGACCGCATCGCTGACTTTGCCTTCGCCCGGCATATACATCTGCTCGCCATCTAGCTCGTTATGACGACCAACAGATTCATGGGTCTCGCCGGATGCTTCCTCGCCAGGTGGCGCACCGTGAATGCCTCGGTTTAATGGAGTTGGTGTGGCTTGAGATTGGTCGCTAGTCGGAGGGGTAAACGTTAGTTGATGCGTAGATGGCCCAGAGGCTTGTGCGCTCACGTTGACTGCGTTTGCGGCACCCGCCTGTCCACTTCATCTGATTCCGTCTGAGCATTGACATTGGCTGCCTGCTCCTCTGCTGGTGCTTTGTCGACCGGGTTGCCTGGGGTCTCGTAGGCTTGATCGACTGTGGGCTGCGAAGGGCCCTTTGGGTCGAGCGCTGCCATACCTGTGGCTGGATCGTTGAAATAGGGTTATGGACAATCGGAATAGAGTCTACTGCAAATCCCTCATTAAATTGGGTCAATTGAGCAAACCTGTCTTCTGAACGGGAGATCTTTGGATATGGATGCGCATTTCTGTGCCTGTGGGATGAGCCGAGAATGACGTAGGCCCGAGGGGCAGTGATCCAGATCTCTGAACAACGAAGCCCAACCTACTGACAAAGTGCCCTGAGTATATTACTGAGTGGGACATCACGAATCGGTGCAAAGCAGTCATGATTTACCTTCCCTATCATCACCTCACACCAGACTTTCGAGCAAATGACTACTGAATCAGGCTACTGAAGCATGTGTTAAGCGGTCGAAATCGCCAACACATTCCAACCTGCCCTTGTGACTGTTTGAACCATGCATCGTTCCAGGCCAGTAGACTCGCACCAGCGGCGTCAGATCTGATTCCGACTCGGCTCAGCCAACGACAAAGATGAAGCAAACGTGCCATTCATCGTTAGACAAAGTTCGTCAGGAGGTTGCGGCACCGATCGAAAGCCGAGCGATGTCCGCCTTCTTGGCAGCAAGCCACAGCCCTCCCACACAGTGCGGGGAACACGCGGAGTTCGCACCGCCAACGCCGCGAGAGGAAGCCCTTTGAGCGGAAGTCTGCCATCGGCTAGGCATCTTGTCTACGGCAAGTAGCTTAGGGAGCTCTTCATGGTCTGCCTTTGCTGAGCATATAAGCATCATGGTTGCAGCCATTTCAACTCGTCCACGATTCCCTCAGTTAACAACCGTATACTGCACACTGTGAAGCAAGAAAATGATTCTCGACTACTTCATCTCACCTTGGGCCCTTCTCGCGCTTGTGGTTCTCTACTATGTACCTCCTTACCTGCGCAATTGGTCTATCCGTGACATTCCAGCCCCGTTTCCCGCGGCATGGACGAACCTATGGTTGATGTACCAAGCCAGACGAGGGAGACGATACCTGGCAGTCCACAAAGCACACCAGAAACTTGGCCCGCTCGTCAGGATCCAGCCCAACCACGTCAGCGTCGCCGATGACAAGGCCATTCCTGTCATCTATGGACATGGTAATGGATTTCTGAAGAGGTATGTCTCACTCGGACCTGCGTCTCTGTTTCGGGGTGGTGGAGGAGGACTCCCGAGTCCTATCTAGTTGAACCATTGTGCTGATTCGTTGTGATGAAAAAGTGAATACTACGACGCCTTCGTCTCAATCCAGCGCGGCCTTTTCAACACTCGCGACCGCAACGAACACACTCGCAAACGCAAAGTGGTCTCGCACACCTTTTCCGCGAAGTCTATTGGTCAATTCGAACAGTACATGCACCACAACCTGGACGAGCTTGTCAAGCAATGGGATAAAATGGCTGCAAGCGCGGGAGGTGACTGGGCGGAGATGGACTGTCTGCATTGGTTCAATTACCTCGCTTTCGACATCATTGGAGATCTGGCTTTCGGAGCACCGTTCGGCATGCTAGAAAAAGGGAAGGATTTTGCAGAAGTCAGGATGAGTCCGGATGCGCCACCTACCTTTGCACCAGCCATTGAAGTGTTGAATAGGAGAGGTGAGGTTTCAGGGTGAGTTTTTCCGGCTCTTTATATGATGCTACCGAGCAGTTGCTGAGAGACCTGACAGGACACTGGGAGTTCTGCCTCAATTGAAGCCTTATGCTAAATATCTTCCCGACCCGTTCTTTCGTAAGGGCGTCGCAGCCGTAGAGAACCTTGCTGGTATCGCCACGGCACGAGTAAAGCAACGTCTCGATAATGCCGACAAGATAGACCGTGTGGATCTCTTGGCCAGGCTAATGGAGGGTCGGGACGAGAAGGGCGAAAAGCTAGGCAGATCTGAATTGACAGCGGAGGCTCTCACCCAATTGATTGCTGGCTCGGACACTACAAGCAATACTTCCTGTGCGCTTTTGTTTCACGTCATGCACACTCCAGGGGTTGTAGAGAAATTGCAGAAGGAACTTGACCAAGCTCTTCCGAATGTCAATGGTACTCCCAACTATGAACAAGTCAAGGAGCTGCCATAGTGAGTGCTCCCATTTTGAACTTATATTTTCAACTCCCCACTAACACACTACATCCAGCCTTGACGCCGTCATCCGCGAAACCATGAGAATCCACTCCACCTCCTCCCTCGGCCTCCCCCGCGTCGTTCCACCCGGTCCCGGCGTGAACATCCACAACCACCACTTCCCGCAAGGCACCGTCCTCTCCGTCCCCGCCTACACAATGCACCACTCCAAGGAAATCTGGGGTCCCGATGCCGACGAGCTCCGCCCGGAGCGCTTCCTCAACGGTAACCTGACCGAGAGGCAGAAGGGGGCGTTTATCCCGTTCAGTTACGGGCCAAGGGCGTGCGTGGGAAGGAACGTGGCAGAGATGGAATTGGCGCTGATTGTAGCGACGGTGTTTAGGCGGTATGAGTTTGAGTTGAGGCAGGATGAGCTGGAGACGAGGGAGGGTTTTTTGAGGAAGCCTTTGGGCTGTATTGTTGGTATGAAGAGGAGAAAGGTATGAGTGGGCGATTGAGCGTAGACTCTAGTGATTCTTGTTTTTCTAATCACAATTCTTTTGTGTATGCTGGTGTGCAAACGGGTCGGCTTTCACATTTCCACTTGATGTATATACTTACGCGGTTTATCAAATTGTAATGCAAGTAAATTGTCCATATAATGTTTTGTCCACTTAATGCTGTCTAATGACGGTTCAATTCGTGCCTTGTCGAAACTAATCGCTCTGTCCATACAGCGCAGAATATGCGTTCTGAGGACTCTCCATCCATTTTGCACAATGCAGACTTCAATTCTTTGAGGATAAAGAGTCGATAGATGACTTATTCGCTACGATTCTTACGTATATCTTCAGCCATTACAGCGAACGACTTTGAAAAGGGGCGTTGGTCGTTGGAACGAGTCCCTGTCCGGTTACGAATCGCCTATTAGGCTTAGCGCAGCCGGCGTAATAGGGCAATGCGGACCGATCAACTCCTGCATCTGCTTTCCAGCAAGAGAATTTAGCACGCAGTTTGACGCATTGCAGGTCGTTATCTTCTCGCTCTGCTATCAATTCAAATCTACGTCTCCGAAATGTAAGCTCGTTGGCCGTACTTCTACCTGGAGTAACCCTATATTAATCATTCATAGGTATCTCCTTCGGCGCACCGCGCTTCGCACCCTATCCTCATCCTCCAATCTGTTTCTTTCCAAAGCGCGGTCGATATCTACGTGCAGCCCGCTCACCTTCCGGCAAAACGCGCAATGCGTTCTCGGATCATACCAGCGACGCTTTGCTAGCGATTCTGCGCGACCAAGCGAGGCTCTAGTGACAGATGAGACTATCTCAGAGCCACCCTCTGCATCCGAGCAACGCACCATAGATGAATATGCACCAACCTCGACTGGAACATCTGCATCCGCGCCTGTACATGCTGAAGACACACCAGCATCTCAGCCAGGCACGGCTGAGGCTGCCGCCACTTATGAAGGGGGCGACACGCAAGGACGATCTACACTTCGCAGCGCCTTTGACTCTGTGACTGAAGGCATCTCCAACGCGGCTAGTGCAACAGCATCTGCAGTCGGTCTTGGCGGATCTGACGAACCTCGTCAGCGAACGCAACGGGCGAAGAATGAGCCTGGACCTACTCTTTACGTTGGTAACCTGTTTTTCGACGTTACAGAGGATGCTTTGCGAAGGGAGTTTGGCCGGTTCGGGCAAATCAAGAGCGTCAAGATTATCTACGATAGCAGGGGGCTTAGCAAAGGGTATGTGCTTAGCTCACTTCCCGCTTCTCGAAGAAAATTTTCCAGTTCGCCTGCATTGGCTGTAGTATAGCTGGCTAATCTGTTACTGGTTGGGTATAGTTTCGGCTACGTCGACTTCGAAGACACCAAGTCAGCAGGAGCGGCACTGGAAGCTCTGGATCAGAAAGTCTTCGAAGGCCGACGCATGACGGTGCAATTCACGGAGAAGAGGGAAGCCAGGAAGCAGACCAGGAATTTCGAGCCTCAAGGTACACCCAGCAAAACGCTCTTCATCGGTAACATGTCATTTGAGATGTCTGACAAAGATTTGAACGAGCTCTTCCGCGAAATCCGCAATGTCCTGGATGTGCGGGTTGCGATTGATAGAAGATCAGGTCAACCGAGAGGATTTGCTCATGCGGACTTCATTGACATCCCGAGCGCGCAGAAGGCGATGGAGGTGTTGAAGGATAAGGAGATTTATGGCAGGAGGTTGAGAGTGGACTTCAGCCAGAGCAGTGCTCAGACGAGGCCGCGGTAGGAAGACACTTGCTACGCGGAAGGACGTGTAAGAGACTACACGGGTGAAGAAGAAAAGGCCTTCGAGTGGCAAGTATATGGCTCATCATAATCCTTGGGAGACCTGGTGTACTAATGGATATTGTATCGCCATATGTTGGGCAATGGAGCGCTTAACTTTATCTCTTCCCGCATCAGCTGCCGGTATACTCTGTGCTGTACCTTAGATTATATACTTGGTGTTTTACCTTCAATATCCCCACTCATCATGACAACGCTTGCAAACAACAAATTGAGCTGCTTATTTGGTCACGTGAATAATTTGTATACTGTGGGGGTGGAAGCGGAGAAGGCCTCGGCATTCTCGAACCTCAAATTGCCGCTGGAGACTTCCATATCAGATATTACGGGGCAGGCCACAACCTCTCTAATAATATTTCCTTCCTAGCAACACCACTGAACCTGTTTCTGCACATAGCGTCCTCTGGGACCATATCTTCGACTCGACCTCTCAACCATCCGCGGCCTTCGTTCCCATCTTTTCAAGTTCTGGATACGCTCTGCCCTTCAGCACGATGTCTTTCCTAAGCGGCCCAGAGTGCTCGACGGCGGCCAACCCGCTGAGTCAGTTCAGTAAACATGTACAGAATGATACATCGTTGCAGAGAGATCGGCTGGTAGGGCGAGGACCGGGTGCGCTGCAAGAAGGCATGCGGAGCCAGGGGAGCGTTGGAGGGCAGGATAAGGTAGGAAGCCGTCCACTATTCAAAGCACGCCCATAAAGGAGCTGCAAGGCTATGGGAATTCTAAAGAGTCAACAACCCTCAGATATTCATGTACTTACACAAATACATTTGCAGATGATGGACGAATTCCTGCAACAAAACGGTCAAATGCCACAAGGCCCGTTCGCCATGGAACAAATGCGCCGAGAACTAGAAAACTACGAGGCCATCCAACGTAACGCTTCGCCGCCCTGGGCAAGTGAATTCGACCCGGGGATAGAGGGGCCTGTACCGTTAGAAGCAGCATTCCAAACGACGAAGAACGGTGTGCTCAACCCCGCAGAATTCGCCATGTATCAGCAGATACGACAAAGTAGTGCGGATCGAACAGCTAGCCCTATATCAACATCGAGCATAACGAGCGGTTACCGGCCGGCTATGGGGATGGGGTACACAATGGGCATGGGCGGTGTGGGTATGGGCATGATGAACAGGCCATACGGCATGATGGGTGCACAAAGACAGCCGGAAGTGGAAGGCAAGGGAAAGGGCCGACTAATAGAGCTGGATGATAAAGACTGGGAGGCGCAGTTCGCACAGCTGGAGACGAGTCAAATGGATTTGGATGCAGAAGCGAATGCGGCGATGGAGGCGGAGCTCAACAGGTTAGACAGGTCAGTCTCCCCATCCCATCTTCCGGGGCTCATCGATCGCGGTGGAGCGGAGTATTATGATGAGTCTGAGGGAGTATGGCGAGGCACAGAGGCTGAGACGCAGCAATTTCTTAGTGATATGATTAACGACGCGCGGTTTGCCGATGAGGGTGACGTGGGGCATATGGGTGAATTCGACCAGTGGGATAATTTCGATCTACCTTATACGCAATCCTTGCGAGATCCTCAGTTAGGCAACTATCTATTTGAAGAAGACAATCCGTTTAATGAACTGGCGAACCCGTTTGAGGAAGGAAAGCGGATCCTCGAGTCAAACGGCAACCTTTCACTCGCTGCGTTAGCGTTCGAAGCGGCTGTACAACGAAATCCACAGCACGTGGAGGCTTGGCAATTACTTGGATCGGCACAGGCACAGAACGAAAAAGAGACTCCGGCAATAAGAGCACTGGAACAAGCTATCAAGCTCGATCCTTCTAATTTGGCAGCGTTGATGGGGTTAGCGGTGAGTTATACGAATGAGGGGTATGACACCACATCCTACCGAACGCTCGAGCGATGGGTGGCAACCAAGTATCCCTCTCTCGTTCCTCCCGAGTCGCTATCAGAGCCTGCAGAGGTCGGTTTCACAGATCGACATCTACTACTGAAGAAAGTACAAGATCTATTCATCCGCGCAGCACAGCTTTCACCAGAAGGCACCGAGATGGATCCCGACGTGCAAGTCGGGCTAGGCGTGCTCTTCTACGGCGACGAAGAGTACGAAAAAGCCGTCGACTGCTTCTCCGCCGCGCTCGCCTCGACCGAAGACGGCGTCACCAACCGCCGCGGCGAAGTCCACCTCCTCTGGAACCGGCTCGGCGCCACGCTCGCCAACAGCGGCCGCTCGGAGGAAGCAATCCAAGCCTACGAACGCGCACTGGAAATCAACCCCTCCTTCGTCCGGGCCCGGTACAATCTCGGCGTGAGCTGTATTAATATTGGGTGCTATGAGCAGGCGGCGCAGCATCTGCTGGGTGCGTTGAGTATGCATGCGGTTGTGGAGAGGGAGGGGAGGGAGAGGGGGCAAGAGCAGGCGCAACTGTCATG
>JAGFMK010000533.1:0-17407 GCA_021030975.1 Lichenothelia convexa | reverse complement strand
ACTTAATATTATTTATTATAGCTTCTCTAGCGTACTTTTATATATCCTTTAACTATTTAAGTATTAGTATAGGTACTAGTATATACTTATTAAAGCTAAAGTCGACTAAGATCTTCTTAATATAAGTATCCTAAACTAATATTATTATTCTATTCTTCCTATTATAGATAATTCTAATACTAAGGAAGTAGGAAGCGGCGCCTAGATCCTTTATCTTAAAGTACTTAGTAAGGTACTTCTTTAGCTATTTAATACTATTAATATTAGGGCTAGTAAGTAGTAGATTATTAATATATATAAGGATAAGAATATAGTTCTTAGTATTACTAAACTAGGTAAAGAGATAGGGGTCTAATTCTAGTACTTTATAACTAAGAGATTTAAGACACTTCTTAAGGCAATTATACTAGAGATATAGTAACTATTTAAGGCTATAAAGGCTCTTCTTTAATAGGTATATAAATAGGTAGTTATTACTATTATATTTAACGAAACTATAAGGCTATTTAATTATAATATTAGCATCGTTAAGATCACTATTTAAGAACACTATATTGATATCTATTTGCTCTAATTCCTAGTTATATTTACACGCTAGTATAAGTATAATATTAACTAATTTTCCTTAAATTACTATAATATAAGTGTCCTAAAAGTTGATACTTTCTTATTAAAGATTACTATATATAACCTAGCACGATTTATACTTAAGTACCTCTCTATTAAGGCCTTTTTTAACCTTATATACCTAGTAGCCTTTTAGTATACTAGTAGTGTTAATATTTAGAGGTTTATTGATTAGTTACTAGGTGCTATTTTAGGTCTACGCTATAAGTTCTTCCTTTATTAACTTCTCTTAATAAGGCTAATTTAAAGACTTCTTTATATCTTAGTAAGTATTAGGCTCTAGCTATTAATTCCTAGTAAAACTAATACTAGCCTAAAAGGCTAAAAGGGTATAGTATTAGGTACTATAATTCCTAGCGCTATAACGTTAACTTCCTTATCTACCTCTACATCTATTATAGTAGTATTATTCTTTAATATTCTTACTTTCTTAAGCTTCCTAAGTATATTTAGATAGGGTTCTATCTCTCTATAAGTACCTCTTAGGCTCTAGAAGTAGTAATATATTATTATTATCATTAATAAAGTCTTAAACTTTAGTAGGAAGTGGTATTAGTAAGTCTTAGGCTATACCATTATAGACTTCTTCTTCTTTTTTAGTTAAAATAGGTATTATAGTAGTAGGTATATTAACCTTAGTAACCGCTAGTAATTAATATTCTTCTTAATCTAAATGTTACTAGCCTAATTAGGGGGTTATAAAGGTGGATTCTACTAGAGAAGATATTATAATAGGTAGTATTAGATAGTAAATATTGCCGTCATCTAGAATAATCAAACTATCTTTATTAATACCCCCTAAAGCTTTTAAATTATCGTTCTAGAGAGGCTTAAAAGCGACTATTATATTATTAATAATCTAGATATATTTATCGTTGTGATATACTATAACCTCTAGTATACTATTAATCTCTTTTATAAGGATATCTTACTAGATATAGTAATCTAATCTAACGCTCTATTCGTTAAACTTAATACTTCTACTTCTAATAATTAGCTTCTTATTTAGTAGCTAGATCTAATAGATACTATTACTATTATAGCTAATAAGTTTACTAAGGAGGCCTTATAGTTTAAACTTCTCCCCTTTTACCCTTTTAGGCGCTAGATTATAGAGGTAAGTATTATAACTATATACTTTAAGGTGCTTTAGGGATAGTAGTATAATATTATTATAGGCTAAAGCCTTATTAAATACCTCTATTAGTAATAGATCTCTAAGAGTATATAATAGAGTATAATTTAAAATATATATAGCTGCCCTTATAGCTTCTAGCTATAGGGTATATAGCACCTTACTATTATTAAGTATTAGTCTAGCAATGTATTATAGTAGTTTATTACTTACTTTAGCTAATCTATTCTATTCTAGCGTATATAGAGCTATATACTAGACTATAGTACCCTTATTAGTATAAAAGGTGTCTAATTAGAATACTCTAAATTCCTTTCTATTATCTAGATAGTAGGTCTTAACTATATAACTAAGCTATATTTTAACTTAATTATAGAACTTAATAAGCTTCTAGTAAGCCTCGTCCTTCTTCTAAAGGAAATCTATATACCTAATATAGCTAAACTTATATATAAAGATAATATAGTATATATAACTATTATATACTAGCGGGGTTATTAGCCTATATATATTAGTGTATACTACCTTAAAAGGTAGTATAGAATGTTATAGAACTATTAAAGTATTTCTTTTAGAGTTTATAATATTATATATAGTATATAATAGAATTAGTGTAACCTTAAAGATTAATGCTAGTATATTATTTAATAGTCTAAATAATCGTCGTCTTTCCTTAATAACCTAAATAGCGGTACTAAGTCTTATAGTCTTCTTTTAATAATATAGTCTTTAATACTATAAGTACTATATACTTACTACTAACTAATTTTAATAAGGATATTATCTATAAGATATATAACCCTACTTCTAATAAAGGGGCGTATCTAATATCTTCTTATAGGTTATAGTAATAAAGGTTATAATTATATATATTAAATCTAACTCCTTTTAACTTTACTACCTTAGTAGAGAAGAGGTTAAATAGGTAGTTTAGAATATAAATAATATTACTTAGAATGACCTTTAAAGGTAACTTATTAGGCTTAATAAGTATTAGTATAATAGTCTTATAGCTAATTACTAAGACTATCTCTAATCTAAAGTAGATAGAGTAATTATTTAAAGACGTGTAATTAGTAAAGCTACCTCTATTATTATAGATATATATATTAGAACTACTATTAATAATCTAGGTATTACTAGGTTAACGTTCTTTACTAAAGAATAATATTACTAAGAGTCTAGATATTAATAAAAGAGGATAAGTATTACTACTATTACTACCACCACTATAGTTACTAGTATTAGTATTATTATTATTTGTATTATATTGATTGCTTTATAACTATTTAGTATAATCCTATTACTTCTTTTAACTAATCTATTTAAGTACTTATTCTAACGCACTCTATCTCTCTAGAGCCTTTATAGTATTAAGATAGAAGTATATATCCTTCTTATATCCTATTTAATTATAATAGAAGTATTTAATATCACTATAGTTACTCCTACTAGTATTATTATTATCTCCTCTTCCTTACTAGCTTCTATAGCTATAAGTTCTACCTCTTTCTTACTAATTATTACTATTATTTAGATTATTTCTATAGCTATTAAAGGCTAGTTAGTAGGCTACTAGATAGGGTATAAAGGGTTATAATTAGGGCTAATAGAAGTAAATAGATATAGGTAGCCTCTAAATAGATTTAGTATAAGTCGCTAACCTCTAGAAGGTTAAGAATCTATTAGGTTTATATATATTAAAGTAGGCCCTGCTTAGAGGCAGACGCTAGTAGGTCTTTATCCTATAATAATAGCTAGTAAAGCCGGAGTTATTACTACCCTTTATAGATATATAGTATTATACTTTATCTTTAATAAGGATAATAAGGTTATTAAGTTTAGGTAAGTTATCTACCTTCTTAGTATCGTTATATAGGTTCTACTAGTAAGCTCTAAAGTTATAGAACTTATTACTAAGACTATTAAGAAATATCTAATTATATACCTTTAGTTTAAATATAATACTAATATTAAATAGGTGTTCTTCTACTTAAATAAATACTATATAATATTAGGCAATATTATTATTATATAAAGTTAGCTAAATCTAGTATAGCTTACTAAATAACTTATATTTAATAGTATAGCCTTTTATTTTATTATTTTCCTTAAGAGTATCCTATATCTCCTTAGTAGTATCTTTACTATTAATTAAATCGATATTTTTACTAGTAAATAATATCTAGAGTAGTGCTTTAGTATTACTATTATCTTTCTTCTACTTCTTAAGTAGTAGAATAAACTCCTTATCTTATATCTAATTAATTACTAGTATAGAAGGCTTATAATCTACTCCTTTCCTATTAACTTCTCCTTTTAATCTACCTTTTATAAACTAGGTTTTAGTACTATTAATATAGTCTAGTAACTCTTTACTAACTAGTATATTTAGTATAAATTGTAACTAGTTCTTATACTAGCCTATATTCTTAAGTTTAGGTAGTTCTTACTTAAAATTAGCTATAATAGTACACCTTCTAGACTATATATAAGATTAATATCTACTACTATCTCTATACTAGTAAGGTTATATCTAAACACGCTATAGATTAGTTAATTAACTCCCTAAAGGTTAAATAATACTATAAGGTTACTATAGCGCGAAGCTGGGCTTATAACCTATTAAATTAATATAATAAGGTTAATTATTATTCTATAGAAACTATTAAGTACCGAGTGTTTATCTAAGAACATAGGGCTAAACCCACTACTTGGCATCACGTGATTACCGACGCTTTATTATATACTAATAATAGGTCGTAGGACACCTATATAACAATGCGATGAAAGTACTCAAGGTCGCCTCGTATATAATACAGGATAGATATAGTAGTAGACAACCTCGTTGATATATTGTGTATTAATGTTCTAGATTAAGATAGTTTAACTCCCATCTTATTATAATAATACGGGCGTCCGCCAGAGACTGGGATCTAGTCACGATGGATGGATAATTGTTCCAGTACTAACGATGCCTTGCCTGCTGCTGTAGGACCAGAACCAACCATCAACCGCTCGGGAGCTCGCCCGTATCACAAACCAAATGCGATGTAAAACTGGAGGCACATTTAATACTGCGACTCTACTAGTACCTATAGAGGATAATCCTATATACTCCAGGAGGCCTCCAGTCCATCGAGGGCAGCTCCTAGTAAATGGAAGTGTCCCACGACAGAATGCACTAGATGAAGTGTCTCACGACTTATGTCACCTTGGCTGGCGGGCGAACCGCCTCTACCTTCAAGCTCGCAGACAAGATTAGCTTTGGCCCACTAACTTCGAATCTTGCAGACCCGCTCAACCCTTCGTCAAGTGATTGTTTCCCTCCAGTTCTTAACAATGTTTTACCATTGTTGGACCAGGTTGCCTGTGACCTGAGTGGGCCATCGCAGCGCCATGCATGGAATCTCTCGCACGTGCGACGCCGAACTAAGCTCCAACAGTTACTCTGACTCGGGTCCCAGCAGTTATTCTATGGCTGCCTGCTGTTTCGTATGCGTGAAAGCGGTTCCAACCTTCCCGATCCTGTAGGATCATGAGGCTGTGCACCTGATCACCGTGCAGGTTACTCTTGCGTGGCATGTCCTGCAGCTCATCCAAGCCTGTATCTTACCACGAGATTGACAGAAGTGCGAACACAAACGTTCCGATTAAGTAACACCTACAATGACAAGCTTCAATTTCGGTGGTAAAACCGTCCTCATTACCGGTGCAGCTGGAGGGCTAGGCAAGGCGATAAGCAGCGCCTTTTTCAACGCTGGAGCCGACGTCATCCTCGTGGACATCAACGAGTCTCTACTTCGCGAATGCGTTACTGAAATCACCGGCAGCGAGACGAATCATGACCGCGCTGTACAGATCACAGCGGATATCACTAGTGAAGAGAGCGTTACTAAGCTCTGGTCATCCATACCCGAGGAGTTCCACGGGGTCGATATATTGGTGAACAATGCAGGCATTATGGACCGCCTGGACCCTGTAGGGGAGGTTGAAAAGAGTCTGTGGGATAGAGTCATTGCCGTCAACGTTACCGGCGCAATGCTGATGATGAAGGCCTTCATAAACGCAACAGAGGGAAGACAGGGCGTAATTCTCAATGTCTCCAGCGTGGCTGGGATCAAAGGGTTTGCCGCAGGTACGATGTATCCACGGCTTTTAAACTGCGTTATCAAGGTACTGAAGCTCCCCTGGTACAGGTGCAGCATACACAACGTCCAAGCACGCGCTGCTCGGTCTGACCAAGAACACCGCTGCATTCTACGCTAAACGGGGCATCCGCTGCAACGCTATCTTGCCAGGTGGCATGCAAACGAACATCAGTACAGCTTTTGCCGCCAACGGGATGAATGAAGATGGATACAAGACCCTTATGCTGAGTACGGCTATGGAACCGGCGGATAACAGCCTAGAACAGATGGCGAAGTTGGCGATGTATATTTGCAGCGAGGATGCGGAGTTGTTGAATGGTGCATGCATCACCGCGGACCATGGGTGGACGGCATACTGATGATGGTGCTCTTGTTGCCGGACGAGCCAGTGTGCTCGCGTAACCCCACGGGCATGCGTTGCCAAACTTCTACGTTCGAGCAATGCTCTTCAGCATGATAGCATGATAGAGGTACGTTTGGAGACCCTCAGGATAAAATTTAGGGTCCTACCGGCATTTTTCAGACGTAGTGTCGTATCCACACATGCGCGCTATCCTCCAAAAGTAAAGGTTTCCAACTAGAGTTGGGTACTTCAACCTCTGAGAGTCCACAAGTAGAAACCTCCCCAGGAAAGCAGGCCGCAGTTTGATATGTATACACGGTTAGAGGAGCCTCAGCCCACGCCACCAGCCAAACTCTCAGAGCGTGATGGGGCCTTAGAAGATTAAGTCTTCATTTATTACTGCTTGCTACACCAGATCGGTTTGCGACTCGTATCCTCATACCTGAATAAATGGAAGAAGTAGAGTCGGCCCTGCCAAGGTTTCGCACATGACCCCGCGAGGGAACTCGGCGCTAATGCAGGTACCGCGCCGGACCCTTACGCGTTTAGCGAAACACAGCCCCTGCTTTCTAAGGGTCTGATGCTATTATTGTTATCCCGTCTGCCTGCGTACCTACGTATGTTTGACCGTCTCTTTCCTCAACTCACTTCAATTGCCTCACTTTTTTTATATCTCGCAGAATTCCGCAATTCCATTACTGCAATATAGTTCACTTGTAGACAATTGAGCTTCGAAAAAGCATCGAACGAGCCAGTCAAACATGAGCGTAAGCGCCCTTTGAACATCAAAAATATCGGTGGTGAATGTTATGCGGAATGCATTGGTCATAACAGGTTCGCTGACTGGACTATTCCATCTACAGTACCCCAACAACTACTCAAACGGCGGCTACGGTCAGGGAGGGTATGGAAGAACGCCGTATGAGGAAAACAGGGCACCACCAGCGTACAATACAGTCGCCAGTAGGACTACTCACCATCTCGCTCAATCCACGAGTACTGACAGGCACGCTGCCAGACTCAGACGTCGAGATGCAACCGTACGGGCAGCAGCAAGCGCACGACCCCAACCACATCCTCACCCAATGCCAACAGATCGACCAATCCATAACCGAAATAGAGCGCAACCTCGACCGACTCCGCTCCCTCCAAAAGCAATCCCTGACCAACGTCTCCCCTCAATATGCCGAGCTCGACGCTGTCGGCGCCTCAACCATGGCGCAATACCGTGGCCTGGTGCAGCGCGTAAGGATGCTGAAGTCGCAGCCGGAATCTGGGAGTGCGAGGAACCAGCCGCAGATCGGGCGGGTGGAAAGGAGGTTAAAGGCTACGATCAGCGAGTACCAGAGGGTTGATGCGGACTTTCGACGACAGTTGCAGGAGCAGCAGGCGCGGCAGTATAGGATTGTGAGGCCGGAGGCGAGCGAGGAGGAGGTTAGGGAGGCTTGTGAGGGAGGGGAGAATACGCAGATTTTTGCGCAGGCGGTAAGAAACTGGTTTTGGCCTATTTGTCTCCTTTCGCTGAGAAATGAAGGCTAATCCGAGGACGTGGCCCAGTTAATGCAAAGCGACCGACGTGGTCAGTCAAGATCCGTGCTTGGCGCTGTCGAGTCGCGGCATAAAGCGATCCAGAACATCGAGAAGCAGATCGTCGAGCTGGCACAATTATTCCAAGATCTGAATGCTTTGGTCGTTCAGCAAGAGCCTATGCTTCAGAACATTGAGCAGAAGGGCGAGGAGGTGCAAGATAACGTGGTTAGAGGAAATACTGAGCTGGGCGGAGCTATTACTAAGGCTCGAAGTGCTCGGAGGAAGAAGTGGTGGTGCTTGTTGATCATAAGTGAGTATCCTTAGCGTCTACCTCTTTACATCTGTTTGGAGACTCAATGCTAACTTGATACGCAGTACTCATCTTGATTATCGTAGCGGTGGTCGTTGCCGTTGTCGTCGTTATCAACAAGCGTAAGTAGAGGATATAGCAGGCCACTACGGCTCAGTGTTTGCGAATGGACCTCACTTGGACAACTGGCGTACTCGGAAACCTTGAAGATGCAACGAGGAAATCTTTTGGTGTTTGCATAGCGCTTGTTTAAGTAACAGTAAGGTGTTTTGATTCGGTTCAGATAGGAGGTCTTTGTTAGTGCCAGCTCGGCCATAGTGTTCTGGGCGTTTAGGAGACCTTAATAAACAGAAGTAAATTTAACTCTTCAGCCTACCCCTTCAGCCTACCGCAAGGGCGACGGTCCTGCAAGGAATGCTCACAGTCTTTCACATTAGCGATTGCCCAAAGCACTGATATGTTACCTACCACGTGCCTACTTATCAGAGTCTTAGACTGAGTTTCATCTTTGTGTTCGATGCGGCCCCCAGCCGTTGAACCTTATCCCTCTACCCCCGGAGTCTCCATGATGTAGATCCCCGCAGGACTGTTTCCGTGAAGACCTATTTCAATCCACCTTTCACATACCTAGACCTATTTCAATTCACTTTTCACACACCTATATATATAACTCTCCTCTTCCCCTATGCGAATATCCTATAACGTTACCAACTGCAATTCGTTCTTTTCAACGCTTCACCCAACCCCTAGATGTTTAGATGGTATGCTTGGACGCTGAAAGTGCCCCCATACTCCAATCGCCGTTGACATGCATGATTCAGGTATCAGACAAAGCTTGCGCGTCGGCCGGTCCTGACGCAAAGCATCACCTCAGCAGTCAGTATGCTCCCATAAGCCGTGGTCATACCCATCGTCCTCGGCCCTAGGGCCCGCTGGCTCTTACGATAAAGCTCCAGATACAGTTCTGCAGGATGTAACGCACGCGGACTTATTTGAGCGCAGGTTCTCTTTTCAACCGGTGATACACTGGCACAACAGCTCGTCGACAAGAGAGGCATACGAAACCATGACCTCGCAAGAACTAGCCGTATGGCCATATACGGCGGCGGTGAGCTCCACTCTTGGTTCCTAATCTACCCTCCTTAATTCCACCACCGTTTTCAAGCCCTTTATTACCGCTTCTCGTCACTTCACTCACATACTGCAGCGGTCTTCGGCCCCATAGCAACCCAATGGTTCAAGTTCCTCCAAAACCGTATCACGTCCCCCAACAAAACCACCGAAATCTTCAAGCGTCTCGGCGTCGATCAGCTCTTCTTCGCGCCTACCAACCTCTTCGCTTTCCTGAGCAGCCAGGCGCTGATGGAGGGCACGAACCCGAAAACGAAGCTAAAGAGCACGTATATTAATGCGCTGAGGAGCAATTGGATGGTGTGGCCGTTTGTGCAGTTTGTCAACTTCAAGTGGGTGCCGCTGGAGCATAGGGTGCTGCTTGTGAATGTTGTGGCGTTGGGTGAGTGAAACTAAAGGGATGAGATGGGACTTGTGAGGAAGGGAGACTGATGTTGAATAGGATGGAATTGCTACTTGAGCTACCTCAACAGCGGAGGTGGGGGCACCCCTGGATCCAAGACGAAGACTTAGAGGTGGTCGTTCAGCTTCAAGAGGATAGGTAAGCAATGCCCCATGTCCGTGTGTTGCGCAAGGACTGATGGGGCACGCCATAAGACTGGCTTTAGAGGCACTTGGTCGACCGGCAGCGACAGACATAGAAGGGGCCTAGACGGAGTAGATATGGCGCGGGCGCAGGACTTGTACACATTGGTTGCACGATACCCTATCTGCGTTGGTTATATACCACTCTCATGACTGATGACGATACTTCTAGAGCGTTTAGATACGGCGCGTTCGAAGAAATTTGTTCCCTATTAGCACACTGCCTCCGAGTGACTCAGCGAGCAGAGCAACGCGTGACAGGCTCCCGGCTCGCCCGAGACTGTTACTCGTGATACTTAATGCTTTATCATAGAAGATGTTACGACCTAAATATGGATACAATGGGTTTATCCAGTCAAGTCAGCTCCTCGATGGCAAGGGTACATTTTGGCCTCCATCCCCGCTTCACCCGGCTACGTCACATTTCACCACGTCTTCCCCACAATCTCTAACCCAAACATCCCCACTTCGGGACCATCTGCAGTGCTTTGATAGCGTGTCTTTTATGTCGAATAAGATACAACTCAATGTTCGCATGTGACCAAACGATTACGAGCCAGTGAAAAAACTTTGGGCGACGGCTTCCACAAGCCCGCCAAGTTCTTCTGTTAATGATCCACTACACCTTTCGCGATATATCACAGTCAAGAAGCAATATAAAAATGCCTAAGTTGCACGAACCACAGCCTACAATCCGGTTTGCAACCCGTGAAGGTCTGCGTCTTAGATCTTCCATTCCTCCATCACATGATTTTATTCTATTTACTTTCGTACCAACCTTTCTGTTCCCGCCATAGATGTCCCCGAGATACTTGCCATGATAAAGGAGCTGGCCGCCAATAGCAACGCCTTGGACACGGTTGAAGCTACCGAGTCAACGCTCCTCGAGACTCTCTGTTTCGCACCGTCGGGACATCTAGATCAGCCCCACAACTCGACACCGGGACCCGCGCCAGACAAACCCAGCAGCAAGATCTCTCCTAAAACGCCAGGCCCAACGGATGGCTACCCGCGAGCACTACTCCTGTGTCCCCCGGCCCAGCATCCACCAGTGTCAGCAGCCCCCTCCGAACCAGCCCGCTCCCCAACGACAACAGCAATGAAACAGTAGCAGGCATAGCAATCCACTACGCAACCTACTCAACCCGGCGAGCGCGCCCAGGCCTCTGCCTCGAAGATGTCTTCGTGCGGCCGCTTTTCCGGCGCCGCGGGTATGCTGCTCTACTGCTTAGCGAACTTGCGCGCCAGCTCCAGAGCATTGGCGGTCGGAGGCTGGAGTGGAAGATTTTGGACTGGAATGAGGGGGCGTTGAAGTTTTATGAGGGCAGGGTTGAGGATGGGGGGTGTGGTGCGAGGCGAGTGGAGGGGTTCGTGGTGTGCAGGGTTGAAGAGGAGGGGGTGGAGTGGTTGGCGGAGAGGGGTGCGTGAGGGATAGATGCCGTGGGATGCGAGGTTGCCGAAGTTGGTTTGGGCGGCATTGGAAGCTAGGCGGTTCCGGGCCAGTGAGTAATCGGTAAAAGCCACCCTTGCCAGGCCCTACTATGGTACTTAGCTCATTGACGAATCTTAGCATTCAAGATCCAGGATGATCCGGTACCCCTTCTCGCGCCGCCATAAGTAAGACACATCCGCCTGAAGATTGTTAGATATTCGCGTATTTGCTGATTTGCTTTCAACGATAAAGTCGTGTTCAGGTCCCTGCCCGGCAACCATTCAGCTTGGAGCCTGCCCATGTGTCTGACTAGTCTATTTTAGCAAATTGACGAACGGGAGATCAATTTTGCTCTTAATGAACTCGAGGGCCTGAAGGAGCTTCTCATCTTCGAATCTACGCGCCACAAGTTGCAACGACACCGGACCGTCGCGGTATGTCTCTGGGTCGTCTTACTAGGTGTCAGCCTCCGTTCATATCGGGTCGAATCCTTGGGAATGAGGAAGATCATCACCTACACAGATGATGGTTGAATTCGTCATCCTTATTTCGCGGCTGATACCCCTCTTCCGCAACATCGACGGATGGGTCTACCTGCGAAACCTTTAAGTATAGGTCAGCAGTTCTTCTTGTTCCGAAACCGGCACAAGCAAAGCTTTCTCTGTTTGGAGCGTATGAATTTAGGAAGAACCTCGTCAACGACTTACGGGAAACACAACAGCTGGGTAGTCCAACAAATTCCACTGGGACGTGTAGCCCCAATACCGCGAACAATTCAGAGGTGGAGCCGCGCCTGGTCCTGCAGGGCACAATATCACGTCCATGGCTCGCTGGGACCCGCCTCTTGCTGTGTCGTTCCACTTTCGGGCATATGTCATACGGTAGTGTTCCCGCTGCTTTGTGCGGGCCCAGAGTTCCGGGATGCTGAGGTTTTTGCAGTGCTTATTCTCTTTGATTATAAAGTTTGAGAGGGGACGCCATGGCTCCCCTGATGCTTCAATCGCCTCGATTGTTTCTGCGCCACCGTCCGCGAAATAGAGTCCAGCCTCCTGACAGTCAGCCCTGCAGCATCACACTTCCAAAGGAGGTTACGTACGATGATCTCCCACGCCAAATCGTGTTTGTACGGCTCCCAGTCGATAAGCTCGACCCCCTCTATCAACTCCAACTTCTTTGTCAGTTCCTTGAGAGCACGCACCACAGGCGGGTGCGGCTTCACGACTCCGTCGTCCCACAACACGCCAATCTTCAATCTCGTGGACCCACTCCCAGTCAATCCTAAGTGGTCTTCGTCATCCCTCCATGAGATTGGCACAAGACTGGGCTCCTGCAGCCATGACTTCGCATCAATCACTGTCTTCATAAACATCCTGATACCACCAAGACTAGTACTCAGTGGCCCCAAGCTAGGCAGAATATGCTCTTCATCCAGCATTGTTGCCGTTAAGCCACTAATCGGAATTCGATTGCTTGTTGGTTTCAGCCCATACACACCGTTATTCGCAGCCGGTACACGGATACTGCCCCCTATGTCGGTGCCGATGCCCAAGCAGCTACCCCGGAATCCCAAGAGCGCACCTTCGCCGCCGGAGGAACCCCCCGATGTCAAAGCCCTGTTGTACGGATTGACTGTCTCCCCGTACAAGTTGCTCGACGTCTCGAGATGCATTAACGACTGTGGCTCCGTCGTTCGCGCATAGAACACGCAGCCAGCCTCCCAAAGGATTTTGAGGATCAGGGCGTCCTCCTCAGCGACACGCCCGACCCAGCTGCAAAAGCCACCATTCAGATCTAGGCCTTTCATGCCAACTTGCTCTTTGACACTGATTGGAAGGCCATGAAAAGGACCTATCAGCTGTCCATGTTCTGTAAAGTATTGGTCCAGCTCCTGAGCCCTTGCTAGAGCTCTCTCAGGTAGCAGCTCGGTCACGCAATTAACCTGGAAGATATCAGGGTGACGCTGTTCTCATTGAGTAAGATTATTGGAGTCGTACTGCTTTCTGTGCCAATGCTGCCCTCCTAAGGAAGGCATTCGTGACCTCCGTGCCTCTTAATTCGCCAGCAGCTAGCTTCGTAAGCAGCTCCTCTGCGGCGGTCTCCGTGATCTCAACTTCTCGTGGGGTAAGAAGCTTTCGGGGTAGTCCAGAGACATTATTTGGTAGTGGTACCTGAATGTCAGGGAGTGGAGGATGAACCGCAGCGACAGTCTCGTCCCGATGCTTCTGCCTCTCTAAGGCGATCTCTTGCCATGAGGTGGGAGCACTCTCAGACATTCTTATGCAAAGGATGAGCGTCTAAAATTTCCGTTCTTTCTGGAAAGGCAAATTCGGCTTGAATAAACCGGTTGCTGATCAGTTCAAACCGCATAGGATACGCACGGTTGGGCAAGACTAAACGAGAAAGAGAAGCTTGACTAGTCCCTCATGTGCAGATAATACTCCGCAGTTAGTACATAGTGCAATAATTCAAGTGCTTAAGGACGTTTTGGCGGCTACGACAAGCTTCGATCGAGGCTCTCTGAGCATGTCAGATTAAGTGGACAATAAGGTCGACTGATCTCTCTCTCTTTCGTTACTCAACCATCCTTCCTCTTCCGCTCTATATTTTTATGTGACCATAGGAGCAGATGGGGCTCCTTTGAACAGCGGATTGAATTAGTTACGGAGAATTAAGCTGAGGGTCCAGTTTGTTCTATAGGAGATCCGAGCTTATAGTTGATTCCATTGACATCCTAATACCACCTGCGAATATATCTTATCTTAACATATGGACTAACTTTCTAGAAGCAGCCAACGTACGAAAACACTCGGGAAACATAGTATGCCATTGCTTGCTCAATTGTCTCGTGAAAAGGCCTTGTTTAGGTCCCTGCCCCACAATCGGCTTACGACGTCATAGCTCCAGCACTTCGATTGAGGTACCACGTCCTGGTTCGCATCGACAGATCCACCGGTTTTGCGAATTCTCCCAGCCACATCTCCGATTGCCTATCCTAACTACCTTATATACCGACCTCACTCCTTCCTTACCTGCCAAGTCAGTCTTTATATCTGCGCCGAACTGCATTGACTCTCTAAATCGCATTAACAATGTCATTCTTGGGCGACCTGAAGAAGCAGTCCGACTCGTTGACGCGTATGAAACCCGACTCTGTTTGTCCGAGGCGCGCATTGACGACTAATGCTTCTGCCCTCCACATACTATACTTCACAAACTGACGTCGAACCTTACAGAAGGCGTTTCCGGACTCGGCTCCCTAGCAGGCGGCCTCCAACAGGGCGACGACACCCCATCTCCGCAGCAGAAGAAGCCAGAAACACCTACAAAGAAAGCGCAAGGAGCAACAGGGACGCCAAAGAAGACGCCGCAGAAACAGACACCGAAGGCAGGCAGCTCCGGCGGAGACGGGGGCCCTCTCGGCGATGCGGGGAAGCAAGCAGAAGGACAGAGCGGTACGGCCTCACCGAAGCGAACTCCTCCTGCAGATGTGCAGAGAGCTTCCTTTAATTGCTATACTCCGGCGCTGACAACAGATGGAAGCAGAGGGTGGAGGAGGCCTCCTCGGCGGCCTGACGAACACAGTTGGGCAAGGGGTTTCCGGCGTAACAGGCACGCTGCAGAAAACGGCTGGATCGGCTGCACAAATACCTCAGAAAGGGCCTTCGGGCCTAAAAGACACATTGGGTGAAGGCGTCTCTGGCCTAACGGATACTGCAAAGAAGACAGGAGGCTCGGCTGCAGGAACACCTAAAAAGGCAGCAGGTGCGGTGGGGGGAGCACTTGGAGGTGTAGCAGACACAGCTAAGCAAGGCGTGTCGGGCGTAGCAGATGCTGGGAAGAAAACTGCTCAATCGGCTGCAAGCACACCGAAGAAAGGGCCAAGCGGCGTAACGGACACGGTTCAGCAAGGAGTCTCTGGTGTAACAGATACTGCAAAAAAGACTGCGGGGTCGGCTGCAGGAACACCGAAGAAAGCGCTAGGCGGTGAAGCAGGCCTTGATGGCGTGACAGATACAGTTCAACAAGGCGTCTCAGGCGCAACAGATACTGTCAAAAAAACCACTGGAGCGGCTGCAAGCACACCTAAAAAGGGACTTGGCGGTCTAAAAGATACAGCACAGCAAGGTGTTTCAGGCGTAACGGATACTGCAAAGAAAACAGCAGGCTCGGCTGCGAACACACCTAAGCAAGTCGTGGGAACAGTTCAGAAAGCAGCGGGACAGACACCGAAGAAAGGTACGCCAAAGGCTGACTCTGGCGGTAATACGCAGAAAGTCCTCGGGGATGTGAAGAAGCAAATTGAGAGTGGTCAAAGTACGTTACGACCGCTCTCGCGTTTCGCTATGTGGGAAGTAGGGGTAAGGTGAAGCTGACGTCGATAACAGAAAAGGTATCCAGTGAGAGCGAATTGCAAGACACTCTTCAGGAACAAGGGGTGCCGAAAGAAGAGGCGGAAGGCATTTTGGGCAGCTTGAAGAAGCAGGGCAAGAACCTTACCGGTACGTCACATCTTATCCTAATACCCTTCAGTCTTGCTCCGTGCCTGAGGCCTCTTTTCTCCAGACATTCCTTCTCTCAATAAACTTCCTCTTCGAGAACTTAACGAACCAAGACTGACCAATGCAATGAAACAGAGATGATATCCAGCCTCGGCAGCGGTGCCGTGAGCGCGGTCGGCCAAGCAGGCTCGACCGTAACGGGCGCCCTCGGCTCAGTCGCTTCGACCGTGACATCTCCGCTAAGCCAAAAGAAACCAGCAGACTCATCCGCAGCCAAGAAGCCCGCAGAATCAGGAACAGACACTACAAAGAAGTCAGCCGAAAGCGCCACCTCGACGCCAAAGAAAACCGCGGAATCAACGACAAGTGGCGCAACACCGGCAGCGAAGAAAACGCCTACAGGGACGAAAAAGACACCGATAGGGCAGAAGAAAACGCCTATCACAACGACGACGCCGCAGAAAGCAGCGGGCGATGCGCAGAAGAAAGTTGGTGATGCAGCGAAGGCGCCCTCGTCGAGTAGGATAGAGATGGTGGATAAGGACGCCCCGGAGAAGAAGGCGGCGGATACGGCGAAGAAGGCACCGCCGAAGATGGGTGATACGGCGAAAAAAGCAACACCGGCGGCGCAGAAGCCAAAGGGTGCGGAACAATCTGCGGGGACGGCGGGGTCCAAGGCGGAGGAGGCGAAGGGAGGTGCTGAGGGTGCGGGAAAGCAGGCGCAGGGACAGGCTACGGATGCAGCGCAGAAAGTGAAGAAAGCGCCGAAGAAGCTGCAGGTTAGGTCTGGTGCTGCTTCGAAGGCTGCCAGCAGTGTTGGCGGGGACAAGTGAAGAGACGTATTTCACAACCCTGAGGGGTGAGGGTTTTGGGAACTGAGAGCTTTTGGCATGAAAATATGTTTCCGATAATATGTACCTCATATGTATGTACAGTTCTAATAGTTCCAAGGCGTTTCAAAAGACGTGGGGTAGGCAGAAAAAGCTGATAATCCGTTCCCATGGTTCATTTAAGTCTTCTAATTTTTTGTGTGACAAAGTAATCGTGAATTTTCATTTGGCTTCCTCGTCGCCGAAGACTTCTTTCACCAGGTTCTTCTTATTGACTACAGATCACCTACACGTTAGCCATCTTGGTGCTTCCACGTTCCACTGAGGTAATCAAGGGATCGGAAGAGGTTTCGACTTACTTTTCCCCATCGCATTCCTCGGAATGCTATCAACAACCTTCATCTGCTGCGGGATCTTATAGTTCACCAGTCTATCTTTCATCGCGCGCCGCATATCCATCGCACTCCACGCTTTGCCGCCTTTACCTGCAGTCTTACCCTCTTCAGTCAGGACGACCACGGCGGCGACGATCTGGCCCCAGGACGTGGAGGGCAGGGCGACGACGGCACATTCGGCTACTTGCGACCTAATGCAATTACTCAGTTAGCGCCTCCATAGAACCTCGAAAAGGCGATACTTCGGTGTCGGAAAGGGGTAGGAAGCGGGACCGACGTACAAACTCAACATCTCCCTCTCCACCTCCAACGCCGACACCTTCTCGCCTCCCGTCTTAATAATATCCGCGCTCTTCCTCCCCTGAATAAAGTACATCTTCCCTCTACACCACTCCTGCCCCTTCACCCCACCTTTTCCCTTCCCCGCGCCCTCAACCCC
>JAGFMK010000532.1:0-17450 GCA_021030975.1 Lichenothelia convexa | reverse complement strand
CTCCATCCACGCTCCCGCTCCACCGCCTCCGCCTCCTCCACCCGGCTTGTCACACCACTACCATCCACACCAACCCGCACCTCCACCTGGTTTCCCACCAGGCATATTCCCTCCGCAGGACGCTGCAGGTGGGATGGGAGGAAGGTCGCAGGTCACGCAGTATTTCCACCCTGCCGATCAGGGGATTATGGCGGGTGATATGGGAAGGCCGGTTGGTAGGGGCGTGCTCAATCCACCGAGTTATGGGTTCGCTGCTGGTGCTGGTGCTGGTGGGGGAAGGAGCGGGGAGGGAGTCCATCTGGATGGGACGTTAGCGGTCATGTAGAGGCATATGTTTGGTGCCAGTCCATACTTGAAGGTGTATAATGCCTCTGGTTAACGTGTGGTCGGTAGGATACGTATTGAGCTTCAGAAATTGATATCCTCCTACGGATAAGGATGTCTGAAGACAAGATGCGCAGTCATGGCTTTATAGACTGCAGCAGACTCGATATATCTGTCCGCAATTGCTGAGAACAAGTTTTGTGTGCTTATAAAGATGAGCTTGGCGTAACTGTGTACAGTTGATAGTCTGCCCCGCCATCTACCCCACCAGCCCACATGCGGACTGGGATGGAGTCGGGATGTGTGGTAACATCGGCGCAGGGACTGAGAACTGGCTTCCTCAGTTGGCAAGATATGACTCCTAGACTCTTCGTGACCCCTTGAGTGTGTATGCCGTAAGGCCAGATCTTGATTCAAAGACACGTATAAGATGATTTATAGGGAGGGAGGGCCAGCGTGGTCGGGAGAGCTTGCCGCTTACCTACAGTAAGCTTCCACTCCTTTCCTCGATACCGTACACCGTACCTGCCTCGCAATTGCCGTAAACCCTTTCGCACCAAAGCCATGATGTCCAGTTCATCCCTAAGCATGCATTGGATGGGAATTGATGCAGGAAGATGTTGTGACACGTGCTAATGCAAGTTCAAGAGTACCATATGCGAAAACCACCCGTGTGGATGGATGAGTTGCTCGTGCTCCATCTACCACCTTTGCTGCACCGTTACGTGCTACAATATCTGAGATTAACCATATGGCTTCTGTGCATATGTAAAGGCTTCGAAATACTGCAAAGCTATACTTGTACACGATACTAGTTATTACAGGCCCACGCCGCAAATGAAGCTACCTCCTAGCTGTTTCACGGAAGTTGCATTGAGCGGCGGGAAAGATGACCAGTGACTTGAGATGTCCATCAGTTAACGGCAATAAGGCTTAAGTGCCTGTTGAGTAGCCGCGGATGTTACCGAAAGCAGATACAACATGAGAGGACGCATTGTCCGTGAGCACGTCTGGAATGTGGCATTATGACAAAGAGACCATTTTCGTAGTAGTGGTCAAAGACGAAAAGCTGCACGGCTGAGTTTCATGCCTTCACTGAAATCCGCTTCAATACCACATTATCGGCTGGACTTCCCGAAAAAAGTTGCAGGTAGGATTGTCCAGAAAGGCAACCAAGCTCTCCAGCTCTGCACCGGCCTGATCTGAGACGATCGTTCAACTTATGAACAAGAACAATGCGTGCCACAACAAATCCAGTGTCTTTCAAGAGTTTCGACGGCGTCGAATATCCCCTACGGCTATCTCACGTCGATCAAGCACTAGACGCGCTACTCGATGACGAAGACTTTGCCAACCGGTCAGGCCTGCTCGATTGGGAAGTTGGACCCAACGAAATAAATGCGAATAATTTCCGCTTCCTTACAGATGCGGAGCCTGGCATGTTCGAGTCTGTGCGTAAGTTAATCCGTGAAGAGAGGTACTGGGAGACAGAGGAGGCCCATTTCCGAGAAATCAACAATATAATCCTAGATCGCAATGCGCTCGAGGAGCGTTACACCCCCGCCGACGCGATCTGTCCACCATTCGAGGTATTAAAGCGCGCGTTCCGCAGGCATCAATCACTGATCGTCAATGGTAAGTTGTCCACGTTTAGTGTCGTTGATTATGCACTAATCTTCATCCAAGCGAACGATTTAGGTGGATCTGTTGCACCATCCCACGCACCACGACCCAGTGAAGCTGTTACAGCCAAGCGAAGACACAAGTTTCCCAGAAAGAGAGCTCCCTCTGTTGCAACTCGTACGCGGAGCAAGCTAAATCTAAAAGAATTATCCATGCGGAGAGTAATACGTCGCGCTGGTAAGGTTCGGGCATAGTACTTCGCAGGCCTAAAACAGAGTATTTTCTTAGCCTAATCCTCAACCTGCTTCGACTGTACTATGGCCGACGGGCCCAAGCATGGACCTCCGAACCGCGAGACAAACCCCCGATATCTCTTTGTGCCACGTTCGATAGTTGCATGACCCCAGAGGCTAGTGTTGACGTCCAAAAGTTGTCTGTGGTCCTTTGTTAACCTGGTACTGGGTGTTTCCGTTTCCGGAACGGCTGAATGCAACAAACTTCTGTATTTCCACTTGTATCTCAGCAAAGATTTGAGGGTACTCAAGCTCTTCGGTTTCTACGTCCACTCCGACAAGCAATTTTGGTGCGTACTTGAAGCGCTGAACCAGAATACAGGTTGAACACGAAGAATGAGTTTCGTAGCAAATCAAGAGTCTTTCAAGAGTTTCGAGCCCCAACCACCTAGGTCATTGAGGCTCTCACAAGCCAACGACGCACTGCAGGCATGGCTGGAGGACGCCAATACAAGAAGCTTTGCTCGTTCACTACGCTCCCATCCGGTTGAGCTCAAAGAAAGAGACCGGAACACCTTCCGCTACCTCACACATCAAAACATCGACATTTACAACACTATTCGCGCATTGATTGATGATGACGACTACTGGGTAAGGGAGGAGGCCCACTTTCGAATAGTAAACCATCTCATCTTCAATCATAATTATCAGCGCGAGGGTGGTCATGTCTCCTTTTCCGAAGTCACCTGTCCGGC
The DNA here is from genome assembly GCA_021030975.1 of Lichenothelia convexa. NCBI lineage: Eukaryota > Fungi > Ascomycota > Dothideomycetes > Lichenotheliales > Lichenotheliaceae > Lichenothelia > Lichenothelia convexa. The sequence continues at coordinate 14,515 of JAGFMK010000532.1, read as the reverse complement.
AGTCTCGATCATGAAGCGGCTGTTTCACGAGTACCAAGCTGAGCGCAATTATCTGAACACGCCACCACCGGAGGCTTACTGTGCCAAGTGCGGTCGAAGCGATCGCGTACAAGCCTCTGAAACTGGTCCATCTAAGCCGAAGCGCAAAGCTCCAGGAAAGTGGCCTTCCAAAGCCATCTCCACACGTACCCGGAGCAAGAAAAATTTAAAGAAGTCATCTTTGCCGGAGGTATTACGCCGCGCCAGCAAGGTTTGAGCGTTTCAAACTTTTGAGTTACTTTGGAATATTGGCAGACGTGGTGCAGTATGCGACGGAAATTGTTCGGCAATTTGCGTTACCTTGGCCTCACTGTATCATGGGCCGGTTACGCTACATCGATGCCCGACTCAAACTCTAGGAGTATCATCAGAAGCTTGCGGCACTGCACTGCAGCGGACGTCAGTTAGCCGGAGCATACTTCATATCGAAGACTTCAGATATTGCAGCAATGCCCTACCCATTGTCGCAGGTTGGTAGAGCGTTGACACCGAATCTTGATCGACTGAAGATATTGGCATGGGGTTTTGCAAGAGGTACTCGGCAGGTTATAGGGCGCTCTCAGGCCGTTTGATATAAGGCGTTTGATATGCAAAACAACTGCACCAGACTCAACCCTTGGTAGCATGTGTGTGCTTTCGAATGCCTGTATTATGGTGCAATTGCAGTGAGGTTTTAGGGCATATCTAACAATACATTGTATGGACGAAGCAGCTCGAAATGAATCTTGATCTGCGACTACCCCCAGACCACACTATGACAGAAGTAACCTGGCTAGAACAAAACGGCGAGAAAAGCAGCCATCAGAAAGTACGCACATGGAGCAGCTTAGGCGCGTGGCTCTGAGTTGTCAGGAGGTAACCTGGGAAGTACGCACGTGGTCAAGTCTGTGAAGGACACGCCACACCGCTTTTAGAAGCATTGTTGGATGTAGACCAGCACGCAACTCCACACGACATTTCTCGTGTTGCCACTAGAGTGCCTTTACTGATAACAATTGAAGAGTGCAAATGGCTGTTTTCGGTGTGAGGGGGAGGCCGCCAAGGGTCCGAGCTCCTCCATAACCGACGTCTTTATTCACTCGCCGCATTCAGCGATGCGCCATAGATATGCTGCTGGCATGCTGCTGCACCGGGCTTTCCTGCTGGGAGTGGTGGTTTGATAATAGTATTGAGACTGCTTCCGGCGTGACCGAATACGGTGATGGCTACCTCGCTCAATATATGCTTTTTCTTTGGAAGGCAGCCGAACCTTCAGCATTTTATATGCCTCAACTCCAAAGCTCTATGCCTACCTCCCACGTCTTTACGCCGACTTTCTACTACCAGTCGATATAATGAACTCTTTGGCTACTAAAGACCACCGTTCTTCATTCAAAAGTGCTGACGCTAGACCTCGTCGGCACTTAAGGCTTTCGCAGGTGGATGAGGCATTGAAGATATGGCTCGATGACGGACAAGCTCGCGGAAGGTCACCAGGTTCCATCGCGGAGGTCGAGGCCAAGCAGATGGGACGAAGAAGCTTTCTCTACCTTACAGATCAGAGTGCCGCCATCTATGAATCCATCCGTAGTAAAATTGATAATGGGGACTACTGGAGCGTGGAGGACGACCATTTCCAGTTAATGGTTGATTTGATTCTACAACACAATCGGCAGCAAGGTCGTCGTGTTACCCTTGCCGAAGCCACCTGTCCAACCGTGGCAGTCATGCAGCGCCTGTTCCATCAACATCAATTGGAACGTGACAACAACAGGACTCCTTCTTTGCCGCCACCGGAGGGTCACTGTCGAGCCTGTGGACGGACCGATCGGTGGCAGCCACCGCAAGCCGCTCCATCTAAGCCTAAACGTAAGGCCTCACGAAAGAAGGGTTCATGTAAGACTATTGCAACTCGAACGCGAAGTAAGAAGAACATGAAAAAACTATCCATGAAACATTTGTTACGCCGGGTGGGTGATCTTTGACCATGGTGCAGCCTTTAGCTTGACAGCCCGGTACCCAAGAAGCACTAGTAGAGAAGCACTCTCGTGTACGTTGCACACATCAGTCTGGACAGCCCGGGTTCGTAACAAGTGTCGCAAGATAAGCTGTTACTGACGCAGGCAAGATGATCACAGAAGACTACCTCACGAGACCACAAGAACTTCTCTAGCGACAACTTATGTCACACTGCTTTTCACATGGCAGTGGATAAGACATGTTATCGAATTCGTGGAAACTACCCAGATTGCGCGCCCATAAACAAACGCCGACAGACCCAACGAAACAACTACTGGATCCAGCAAAGAACGACCACTTCACACATTCTCGGTCCTGCGCATTTCATACTTCGACTCTCGTTTTTGCAAGTCTTTTCTCTGCCAGCTTTTCAGGCCGGTATGTGAGCCTTATCATCCTATGACATCAATCTCCTCGTCAGGTTCGAGCGTCGTTGACAATGCGGGCCCGTCCACACTGTCGGATTTAGCGGCATCCATCTGCGGAACTTCTTCCCTTACCACCCCGGGGCTTGTCGCACTTGGGATGACAGTCGGCAGTCTGGAGCTCTCCACAAACATGGGGTTACTGGCATCCATCTGTGGAACTTCTTGGTCTGTGACTTCACCCTCTAGCGCCGATTCAACGACAGTTGACAAGTTGGGGCGCCTCAGAATGGTGACACTGTTGGCACTCGTGTGCGGGACCCTATGCACTGTGACGCCCGATCTTGTCGCCGGTATAACGACAGTTGGCGGCCTGGAAACTTCCCTGGAACCGGCAATACTGCCAATATTCTCTGGAAATCCTTGACCTATGCGTCCTGTCTCTGCCACAGAGTCGGTAGAGATTGGCAGTCTGGGGTTCCCCAGATGTTCTACAGAACTGGCAGGAGTTGCATACGCGGTTGCTGTACAATCGGTTGGGTTTGAAACGGGGCTAGAGCGTGTCGAGAGTGACTGAAGGCCGCCTGAAACCATGTGGTTCGAAAGACTTGTGGAGTCCATGGACGAGGGGAACCAGTCGTACTTCAGACAGTCGCCAGCAGACGGGCGGTCACCGGGGTTGTGTTGCACCATGTCCAGGATCAACTTTTTCCCATGCTCGGAGATGTAGGGTTCTAGCAAAGATCCATCGGGACGCCAGTCGTCAACGACTTTGCGGCACTCCTCAGTCTTGATTGAGTGAAATGTCAAGGGCTCCTTGCCAGTGATGACACGCCACAGAACGACCCCCAAAGCCCAAATGTCGCTGCTGTACGGGGAGACCTCCTGAGGCTCTTCTCGTTTACGTTTGGGGCCTGCGGTGTTGCGTCCTGGTGGATACCTCTCGGGGGCCAGATAAGGAGTGGTGCCACAGAAGGTCATTCGCGTCCTTGGAACCCTGGGAGTCAGCCTTGACAGGCCGAAGTCTGCGATTTTGTACAGAACTGGCTGCTGCGAGAAGACCAAAATGTTTTCCGGTTTGAGGTCCCTGTGGATAACGTTACATTCGTGAAGGAATTTTACCGCCGTCAGAACTTGCTGCGCAAGATCTCTGGTATCTCCCTCCGACAAGCGACCGCCGACGGTACTGTGCAGGAGCCGTCTCAAGTCACCGTAGGGAGCGTACTCCAACACCAAGCATACAACGTCGTAAGATGCAGCGTAATCAACATACTCAGTGATGTTCCGATGTCGTAATGCTTCCACAAGCTGCAGCTCACCAGGCCGGCTGCCTCTGCGGTTCCCTGTGTAGAAAAATCGTTTCATTGCAAAGATCGCTCCGTCCGGTACTCTCTTGACTTTGGACACAACGCCGAAGCCACCTTCACCTATCTCGGTGAGGACCTCATATTGGGCACCTGAAATACATCGGATGGATTTTGAATACAGAAGTGAGTCTTTGTCGGTCGTTGGCTTCAAGTTTTTGAGCTGTATACGATCAAGATTTGGCAATGCTGCAAGACATTGTTCACGGAACTTGTTCCAATGCTTGATGTATGATTCGTCACGGCGGGGTTTGAACAGGTCTATCTCAAGAAAGATGTTCGGTACAGCGATGGTGATGCTCCTGCCGACCCCGAACTGTACAGTCTGGTCGCCTTTGAGCAGCCCTCCAGCTATATGAGTGCCCTTCTTTGACATATTCTGCAGTGTCACTGTATCCGGGTAGGCCTGGTTGTAGTCAAAATAGATCCGGAAATGCGAGGCACTGACGCCATGTTGGTTTGAAGTGTGTATGAGCACATCACAGCTCTGTGGGTCACTGCCGAAAACGTAGCCACGAGTCAGATCCAACACTTTTGTGACATCGAATGTGAGAGCCAGCACGGGCTTGTTCTCGTCGTTGCTGTCAACACCGTCGAAAGAAAGGGTTGTTTCTGGCGAAAGCCGTGGTCGCTTCTCTTCGCGCGGAGTATTCGTGGCAACTAGGTACTTGGCGTTGTGCTGCAGTTCGAAGGCATCTTTTGCGGAATTGCTGACGGCATGTATGATACAGAAGGTTCCTGCCCTCTGCTTTGGTTGTGCCATGGCTACGGGCGCAAAGCTTGGAGGGAATTAAGGGGAGTGACAGCATCAGCCTATTCAGGGTTTTAATGCAGTGGGCTGAGGACCGAACTCAGGGATCGGCAGTATTTGCTGGCGTTGTTTGTGCGGCTGCGTCTAAGACAGAACAGCCTTTAGATTAGCAGAAGGAAGCCATGTCGCACCGCCAGGTGAGACCAGCTAAATGAACTCATGATGCCCCGCGGACTGGAACATGCATGAAGCATACGGCGCCCCGATGCTTGTTGCGGTCTCTGCAGCTGCTCGTTTCTCCTATGCACGTAGGCCATGGCGTAAAAGAGCCAAGATGAATAGATACAGGGCAAGCAGGGTGAAGTTGGTAGAGCAGACCTGAGCCACTGGATGCGCCCAAAGGTCTCAAGCTATCATTGCAGAAGAGGAATTTGACAGAGCTCCGGACGGCAGGCTTGTTTCTACCAGCTCGCAGATTTCCGGGAGACGTATACCGGAGGCCCTCCAGCCTAGCCCTGTTTCAGTCACGGCCTCAGGCATTGAGGTAGGCTCGAGCGTGCCGCATCCTGCATGCAAACCGACGTGAGGCTCGATAAAGGCCAGAGCAATACTACACATATTCCACCATGTCAAAGCAATATGACAAGCGCAGAATGGAGCCCCAAGATATCTTAGACACCAAACACACGGCTTCCGTTTACGACGGCTGTTGGACATAAGCCCTAGAAACATGTGGCGAAGTCGTAACGTAGACAGATCCCTCATTTGAAACGAACCATGATTTGTCACAGACCGCTCTGTGCATACGGCACTCAGTAAGGTGCGCGGGTGGCTGCTCTGAGATTACGGGTCAGTGTTTTGTTTCCACTTGGAATTCGGGGTCCTGGCTGTTTCCGGCGCGGCTGCATGCAGGTACAGGTAACTGGCATTCCTGCAGCAAGCGGAACATCTTAAAGGACGTCTTGACTTACACATTCTCATGTTCCCTCCCACTTATGCCTATCGCCCAGCTATCGCCCAGAATTTATATTAGTTGGAGACATGAATTCTTGGGAGACTCAACATTATCCAGGCTCGTCCAAGAGCGTTCACGCAAGGCATCACCGCTCGCTGAGACTCTCTCAGGTCGACCAGGCACTGGAAACATGGCTAGGCAACGGACCAAAGCTCACCCGGTCACGTGATAGACGGGATTCCTCGCCCATTCCGGAGGTCGAGCGCGCTCAAAGAGGTCGCATGGACTTTATTGCGCTCATCGATCAGAATAGCAGTATCTATGAGGCTGTGCGCAGTTTGATCCGTGAAGGGATGTACTGGAGCATGGAAGAGGCCCACTTCCGACTGATGAACGACCTAATTCTGGATCACAATCGACAGCAAGGTCGTCCCGTAAAGACCCTCGCCGAAGCCAGCTGTCCAGCAGTGTCGGTCATGGTACAACTGTTCCACCAGCATCAGCTGCGCATATTCAACGAAAGGCTTGAGACTCCTTCTGTATCGACAGGCACCCCACCTGAAGGCTGGTGCATGATGTGTGGACACAGAGAAGACCAACCCGGCCGAGATGAGTCACCCAAGCCCAAGCCCAAACCTCGAAGAAAGAAGCCTTCCTCTATCGCCACCCGTACGCGAAGCAAGAAAAATTTCAAGAAAGTGTCCATGAAGCAGGTCATGGGCCGTGCCGGTAACATTTGAGGATAGCGATGATCACACATTACCACATCCTCCATCCAAACTTGAACAATATGTTGCATGTCATCGAAATGACACCTCAGGAGACTGCGCTCGGTCAGCCATCCATCGCATGAACGAGGTTCTTGAACAAGCAGCATGGGCCATGCAGTCACCGCCAAAACTCTGCTCAACGGTTACGGAACAACACGTGTCCAGTCTCTCGAACGGGTCGAAAAGTCTTGCTGCAACGGTTTGCCGCTTGAAAGAGAGGATTGCCTGCCATTTAACAAGTCGTACATATCTTTGACGGGAGCTCGTGCGAAGAAGGGAGGCATGACAGCCAGAGCTCCTTGAGGTTCTCGGGTCGCTGAGCTTGCGGAACCTCTTCTGGGTTCAGAGACAGCGATACGCCTCATCGAGTGGATGTCGCTACTTGGGGGAATCGGATCTTGCACATAAGGCACATGTTAGCCCGCACCATGAGGTAGCCTTACCTGAGCTCTCCGATCGGTGAAGGAATCTCTCCTCAAGCAGTATCACGACATACAAATCTCGATCCCCTCCACTGCGGACCGTCAATCGCTCTTCCATGGCAACTGCGGACAGTATGAACCTCAGGCTGTACCAGCACTTTGCATTGAAGGTCAGGACCGGGTATACGGCTGGGACAGAGCCCGCCTTCCAGCATCAATTTGTCACCTCGCATTCACCGACGGATCTGGTGCGCGGCTAAAGTTTGGCCAGTGTGGATAGCTTACTTAGGCTGATTGGAGCGGTAATCACTTGCTGCTGGCTTTGGCATATGACAGTATTGAAGCCTTGACAACCGAGTTTTAAACTGCGTTCTAATTATCATTGTGACAATCATGTGCGGCTCTCCCCATGAACGTGCGATTCACTTGTAACGCCCTGTCTCCTTGTCAAACATGCAACAACAGCAATCAGTCGGATCGAGCATTGCTGAAAGGCGACTTCAAGGCATCCACCCGGGATATCACGCAACGTACCGTAACCACAGTAAGCATACAAACAAAGTTGCATGCCTGGTCAGCCCATTTTGTGCGCAGGTGATCTGGGGGCGGGATTGGGAGTTTGCACTGCGGAGTAGCTGGGACTACACAAGTATTGTGGGAAGCTGAGCATTTCGTTGCTCTGCTAATCTCCACTTCCCATAGATCCGAATTGCCCCTCCAAACCAGTAGAGTTCGTTAGCACTAGATAGTGGTGTGCACGATGTACTCTGTACACGGTCGACCGGGACGGTCGTTACGACGGCACAGGCACTGCTCATCCAAATTAGAGCTTGGAGGATGCATCCATGTCCTGCAGCGGCAGTGGCGGCGGGCAAGGGGCCGCAGGAAACCTGGGGTGAAGTCGTCAGGGGAAATGACGCTTGAATTGCTTATTCGAACAACACTCGAGCTGGCCGAGGGGCCCCTGGTGTGAACATCCTTTTGCAGCTTGAGGCCGGGTAGAATCTCCCTACATTATTCCTGAACCATCTACGTGCTGGTGACGTTCTCAACATGGAGTTGCCCGTTCGAGTAGAGATGTATCCGCAATTATAGCGTCGCGTTGGCAACAGCATCTCTATCTCGATGTCCTCGTTGTCTTATACATCCTCGACCAACCTTGTAGGTCATGGCCAGAGGTGGATATGAATCTCTCTCCACCCGCGACAGGACTATCACCCTATAACATCATCGCCATTACTCAGACAGTATCAAGCAACCAGAAACCAAGCACTTGGAGCCTTCTCATGCGACAGTCCATCTAGTCGAGCTTAGCCAAATCCTCTAAAAGCAAGTTCCACACATATGCGATGCTTCAGCCCTCCTCGTCGTCATGGCGGCGTCAGCCATTGGGACCCAAGCCGGAGATCCCTCTCACTCATATGGAGTAAGGACATCTTACGGATGACTTGATTTGACGCAGTGCATGGCTTGGTAATTCGTCAGCGGTAATTCGTCAGCGCCACCCCCGAGGGAAGCCCGACTACCTTTGAATTGTCACCATCGCCGAAGAAGGAGGGTTGCACCGGCAGCTATTGTTGTGGACCATCCTGTCCCATCCTCCATGATGCACTCCGCTGAAGCGCGACTGTCGACTGGGCAGGAAGCTGCTATAACCATTACAGTCATGGTACCATCTCTTAGAATGTCCCTGGTCGTGGCACCTTCGTTATGAATTGGCAGAAGCCAACGGTCCGGGTGGACACGGCTACATCAACGTTGACTGTGAGTCATGCGATGCTTTCGGAGGATGGCCGGTGCGCAGTGTCAGGAGGCGAGCATTTCTATGAATTGATGTGTGCGCAGTGGTGGCGGGTGCACTGTCGGCAAATAGCGCAAGCCCTTACTGACCTCGCAGTAAAGTATTGGCGATAATGGCTGGTTTGGTGTTATGTGTACGCGCGCAAAGGTTTTCGATTTGGAAAACGTTTCAACCCGGCGTAAACTAGAGACAAAACGTTGAGCAAAGATTGTGCGGCAAGACACTGATCTTGTCTGTGTATGATTTCCAGGTTGGAGCAAGGTGCTGGCCATGTATGATAGAGTTTCTCTGCACTTCAGCTGTAATCGTAGCTTGCGCTATCCCCCGAACCTCTATTCTCTTTGATTTAACAGGCCAAAGTGATCTGCAACGAAGGATGTGGCTACCTCATCCTTGCTGTTAGCTTTATGGGAGGCGGACAGTGCGTTTTGTGCCTACAAATGCTTGCCACTGGAGCGTGCAAGCTTCTGAAGTATTTAATGGCCGTGATGATGTGGGTCTGACGAAGTGTGGCAGGATCACTCCCAATCATCATCGTCATCCTCATCTTTAACAGCACGACTCTGACCTTGCCTGATCTTTCCAGTCGGTACATCTTCATCTAAGGCTTGGCGTTTGATACGTGGGTCGTTTCGGTTGATGGCACCAACTTCGATGAGTAACTTTGCAACGTCTAGGTTGTAGCAAGCATGTCAGTATCGTTGAGAAGCACAAGATATGGGAAGCTTGATTACCCTCAATAGTCGTCTGTAGGCCACGCAATTCACGTAAGGTGACAACCTGTCTCTTGATATCACCGTCCTTGTAGATCAGTATCGTTGGAGCGTTTCTTTCCGGATAACCCTCAATGCACATGTCGGCTCGTATCTGGCAGAACTTGATATCACCAAACTTAGCGGCAAGCGCTCGCCACATCTCAACAAGCAGTCTTGACTCTTGATTTACGTCTTGCGAGGATGTAAGCAAAACCACAACGAAATATTTCTTCGAGGCTTCGGTGACGTCGCGCGAGTAGTCAGGCTTCTGTAGAGGATAGACATGATTGTGCACGGATGCGGCAGAGATGTGAGATAGCTCCGCTAGACGCTGGTTTCTGTGGGCACCAGGTCAGCATTGCTTGAGCGCTGCAGATACTAACCACCCGCTGATGGCCAGGTTGGTGCTCCCCTACCTACCGGTACCGCGCCAAGAATTCCTCATCTTCCTCATCCTCTAACTCCGCAAGTTCTTCAACGTCCTTTCCCTCAAGCCTATTTTCATGCGCTAGTCTTCTTGCTTCCACAAGCGCTTCTTCGATCATAGGCGTCGGCGACGGTGGTTTCTCGGGAATGATGCCGTGCTTACGGAGGATGTCGTTCCTGGGTAATGGAAGCTATAAGCGATAGTTCGTACGTGGTATATCAAAGCCGGTCCTACCATTCGGTATCTGCATTAGGATCATCGACAGGTACGTTCACTGGCATATCCATGGCTTCGGGGTGGAGTTGCCCGTTTCGTGTCGAGCCTCTATGCGCTTGAAAGGCGCCAAGCAAGTGCGTAATCTAGGGTTTTGGAAATTAACACAGATTTCAGATTCTACAGGCGGAGATACAGGAAGGTAAGGTAGGAGGGCACAGAGGGGTGTTGAGCATGACCATGGGCATCGGATTCAGAAGATCGGTTCAGCCACAGTGTGGCTTTGCACGCACTTCGAACTCCACGCTTCCGCTATGACACAGGCCAGCAAGACACAAAATCTTTGAACCCGCACTTCGACACTACGACCATTCGCCAGTTGCTTATGCTCACATCTTTGGTTTCCAGTCTATATGGCATTGGCTTCATGGATCGGAACAACTCATTGGCTCCGCAACTGAGAGAGTCTCCCCGGTAACAACTACCTACATCAGGAGATCTGTGCTCGATCCATTGGAACGTCGTCTGGTCTCTCCTTTGCACTGCTGAAGTACTTGACCGAACTGTCACACCTTCACCATGAATTACGGGAAAAAAGACGAGGACGCCGATGGGGGTCTACTCAAGGTCGACCGAACTTCTGTCTTTCAAGAAGGTATATGACACGATCATGGAACTACGTATAGGTACAATGTGCTTACAACTGCCATACAGCTCGACTGTTTAACTCGTCTCCGATCTTGCCTCGCCGCTGCCGAATACTGCTCACAAAGATAGCCGTCCTATTATTCACCGGCGAGAAGTTTCCTACAAATGAAGCCACAACTCTTTTCTTCGGCATCTCCAAGCTGTTTCAGAACAAAGATGCCAGTCTCAGGCAAATGGTATACCTGGTTATCAAGGAGTTGGCGAACAGTGCCGAGGATACAATAATGGTCACGCAACAGATCATGAAGGATACGGCTATGGGAAGTGATGTAGTTTATAGGCCAAATGCAATCCGCGCATTGTGCAGGGTTGTAGATGTGAGTCTCTGGTTGGACCTCTTGAAGAGTTGCAGGTGTTGATACGGCTATAGGCGTCAACTGTTCAGGCAATAGAACGGCCAATCAAGACTGCTATAGTCGATAAGACGCCCCCTGTGTCGTCTGCAGCACTGGTGTCTTCGTACCATCTTCTTCCCATCGCCCGAGACGTAGTCCGCAGATGGCAAAGCGAAACTCAGGAAGCGGCCTCGTCAGCCAAGTCATCCGGCGGTTTCTCACTAGGTTTCGGTACCTCAGCAAGCCATTCCCTGGCTGCTTCCAACACAAACTTCATGACCCAGTACCATGCCATTGGCTTACTGTATCAAATGCGGTCCCATGACAGGATGGCACTAGTGAAAATGGTACAGCAATTCGGTACTGCAGGTGCTGTGAAAAGTCCAGCAGCCGTGGTCATGTTGGTACGATTAGCGGCGAAGCTTGCCGAGGAAGATCCAGGCCTTCGGAAACCAATGATGCAGCTCATGGACGGCTGGCTACGGCATAAGAGTGAAATGGTGAACTTCGAAGCAGCAAAGGCAGTCTGTAACATGCATGATTGTACAGACGCCGAAGCGGCGCAAGCAATCCATGTCTTACAGCTGTTCCTTACATCTCCCCGTGCCGTCACAAAATTCGCAGCCATACGCATCCTTCACTCGTTCGCTTCCTTCAAACCTGACGCTGTTCGTTCGTGCAATCCTGACATTGAGTCTCTCATTACCAACAGCAATCGATCCATTGCCACCTTCGCCATTACAACACTCCTCAAAACAGGCAACGAATCCAGCGTGGACCGGCTGCTGAAGCAAATATCTGGTTTCATGTCCGATATTACCGACGAGTTCAAGGTTACAGTTGTGGAGGCGATACGAACCTTGTGTCTCAAATTTCCTAGCAAACAAGCCGGGATGCTCGCTTTTCTTAGCGGAATCCTAAGAGACGAGGGTGGTTACGAGTTCAAACGAAGTGTGGTAGAAAGCATGTTCGATTTGATCAAATTTGTTCCAGAGAGTAAAGAAGACGGTAAGACACTCTCCATCAAAAGCGTGTCCTCAACACTGACTGTTCAGCGCTTTCGCACCTCTGCGAATTCATTGAAGATTGCGAATTCACGAAATTAGCCGTTCGAATCCTGCATTTACTCGGCAGAGAGGGTCCGAAGACGGCTCATCCGACTAAATATATCCGGTACATCTACAACCGGGTGGTCCTCGAAAACGCTATCGTTCGAGCTGCTGCAGTCACTGCTCTGGCAAAGTTCGGTGTTGGCCAGAAAGATCCGGAGGTGAAACGTAGTGTCCACGTACTGCTGAGTCGGTGTCTGGATGATACGGATGATGAGGTCCGTGACCGAGCGGCGCTAAATTTACGACTGATGGACGAAGACGACGAGATGGCGAACAAGTTTATTAAGAACGGTATGTACCAGAGTCATAATTATTAAAGGTGGCCTTCTGACTTGACCAGATTCTATGTTTTCCCTGCCTGTCCTAGAGCATCAGTTAGTGATGTATGTGATGTCTGATGGTCGAGATACTTTCAGCAAGGCGTTCGATCTCTCTTCAGTACCTGTTGTTACAAGGGAGCAGGCAGATGCAGAAGATCGAACGAAGAAACTTACAACAGCTACGCCAACTCTCAAAGCGCCAAGCACAGGGCCAAAACCTACACCAAAGGGAGGTGCAGATGCCACGTCCGCCGCATATACCTCCGCCCAGCGGTACGCCCAGCAGCTTCAGCAAGTACCTGAAATTGCGGCCTACGGTGGTGTACTTAAGTCATCTCCCGTTGTCGAGCTTACCGAATCGGAGACTGAGTATGTGGTTACCGCAGTCAAACACATCTTCAAGGACCACGTTGTACTTCAATACGACATCAAAAACACTCTCCCGGACACGATACTGTGCGATATGTCCGTGGCCGCTACACCATCCGAGGAAGACGGTGGCGCGGCGTTAGAAGAAGAGTTCGTCATACCCGCACCGAAATTACCGACGAACGAGCCGGGAACGGTGTATGTGTCGTTTAAGCGTCCAGAGGGAGACGAATCCTATGTCGCAACCACTTTTCAGAACGTTCTCAGGTTCACCAGCAAAGAAGTCGATCCGACCACAAACGAGCCAGAGGAACCGGGCTATGCAGATGAGTACGAGGTATACGCGCTCGAGTTGACTGGCAGCGACTACGTTATCCCAGCGTTTGCGGGCAGTTTTGACAATGTGTGGGAGCAAGCGGGTGGTGGGGAAGAGGTTTCTGAAACGTTGGTGCTCAGTAACTTGCATAGTATAGCAGGTGCGTACCCCTGGCATCCTCCCATATCAGCCGAGACAAAATAAGCTAACAACTGCCTGCAGAAGCAACCGAGCAGCTAGCAAAGACCTTGTCACTCCAACCCTTAGAAGGCACGGATGTGGCACTCAGTACAAGCACGCATACGCTGAAGCTGTACGGGAAGACGGTCACAGGAGGGAAGGTTGCGGCGAATGTCAGGATGGCGTATTCGGCGAAATCTGGCGTTACTACAAAGATCTCGGTGCGCAGCGAAGAGCCGGGCGTTGCTGCGCTTATGGTTGGCTCTGTCGCTTAGAGATTTTCTTGAGTGAGACATGGTTTAGACTTTGTTGGAATTGCTGTGCTGTACTAGAGTTCATGTGCTGCATGCATTTCGGCCAAGATCGCTGCGTCCTTCGCCCCGGGAGTATGGCTCGATTGAGTACCAGTTGAGAGTAAACTGGAGAATTGATGGTCCACTCAATACGTTAAGATTAAGTCGTGCGGATACGTCCGGTAAGACACCATAGTCGGAAGGAACCTATAAGCGACATAAACCAGTTTTCTGTTTCTCTCTCACGTAGCGACTTTAAGGAGACAAAAACACAGTCAAACTAGTAGGAGAGAGCTCCTAAGGAGGGTAATGCCCCTTACACAGTGGCTCCGATGCACAAGTGTCTCGCTCTAGAGATGGGTTGCTAGTACGGCCGGACATCTGAAGGTTTTCTACCTTCAAGTAGTAGCCTTCGACGCTGTCGGCTCTCTAGGCCCTGCATTCGTGGGAGTACAGCTACAGGGGCGGCGTCTTAATGCTTTTACGAAGATGCTGTTCCTCAGCGGCGTTCTCGGCATCGAGATCTTGAACATTCAGTGCGCTGTGGGGTAGTCAAATGGCGAGTCGAGTAATGATGGGCGCAGCTTCCACGCTTCTCACAGTTTTGCTCATTTCAGACGCACTGCAACCTCGAGCAGACCCGTCGTCCTTATTCTTGTCTCTGGGAGCTCGTCAAGGTCTTCCTTCTTTATCTCCGCATTGTCATGCTTCTTCTCCTCCAAGCCCTCTCCTTCCTCATCCTCCTTCATCTTGTTCCCCTTCTCCAGTCCTTTAATCCCCGCATCTTCCGCCTTCTTTCCCTCTTCCTTGGCACCTTCCGCAACGACCACAATATCATCCACAGCATCCACGCTCCCCGTCCTAACCCTAACCTCACAGTCCCCCTGCCCCTTGAAAAACAGCGCCAGATTCAACGCCTTCTCCACCGCCCTTCCCGTCGCCCTCAGCAGTATCTCCTCTCCCTCTCCCTCTCCCTTCTTTTCTTCTCCCTCTCCCCCATCTCCCTCTCCCTCTCCCTCCCC
>JAGFMK010000531.1:0-17541 GCA_021030975.1 Lichenothelia convexa | reverse complement strand
CACAGGAAATTCTAAGGAAATTTAGTAAAGAACACCTCAAACCTAAAAAGGTTCCCTCACTTATCAATCTAAGACTTGATAAGTATGATCAGCAGACTACAGAAAAAGATATCTCACTATATTAATAATAAGTTGGATCTTTAATATACTTAATAACATGTACTAGATCTAATATAGCTTTTATAATAAATCAATGTGCAAGATATCTACAAAACCCTGGTCCTGACTATTTTCAAGCATTAGATTAAATCTAGAGTTTCATAATCTATAGTCTTGATTTTGAGTTATTCTTTGATGGAAAAGAAAAGCCTAGACTGCTAGGCTTTGCAGACTCAGATTGGGGTGGTAACTATCCTACTAGAAAGTCAACTACAGGGTACCTATTTACTTTTAGTAATACTATAATCTCATGGGCATTAAAATTATAAAAAACTATTGCACTATCAAGTTGTGAAGCAGAATACATGGCCCTAAGAGATGCAGTAAAAGAAAGTCTTTGGTTAAATGATCTATTTAACCAAATTGAAATGTTATCTGAATTCAAAACAGATAACATTATCTACTTAGATAGCCAATCTGTAATTGCTCTAAGCAAGAATCCTGAACATCATGCTAGGACAAAGCATATTGACATTCAGTATCACTTTGTTAGAGAAAATACACAAAGTGGAAAGATTAAGCTGGAGTATATTTCCACAAATGATCAGATAGCAGATAGACTTACTAAGTCTATCAGTCCCCAGAAGTTTGCAATATTTATTGACAGACTAGGACTAAAAAGAATTGGGAAATAGCTTATAGGGGAGTGTTGAATTATAAGCTATTTCATAGTGTATGCTAAGCTTATAAGATAAGCTTATATAAACATGTCAAAATTAGAGATAAGCTTAACCTGTCTTACAAGCTTACACAAGCTTAAATCAGTATAACAAATCGAGGAATTTAGTTATACAGGGTCTAACACATAGGATCTGTGCATTATACAATTCTGCACAAGATAAGATTTCATTTATTAGGATTGATCAAGGATTGGTGCCAATAATCCACGTTTTCCAGGAATAAGCTTATGGCTTAAGCTTACTTTCTACCAAACAAGAAACAAGGGATTATTTGATTATTAGGGGTAACATAATTTCATATGTTGGTGTTATTTGTGGCAATCACATAATGTGATATATATTATATATTGGTGGCTTAATATCACATATTGGTGGCGTTCAATATCACACTTTGTGGCGTTCAATATCACATCCTATTATACAATTATATCTATATTAAGTATATCACACTATATCACTTTATTGATTGTGCCACTATCACAACCCCTTTCCTATGTTATTACAAATCAATATTTATAATCCCCCCTTTGTCAATACTTTGAATAAGCTTATATACCTCTAGGTAGTCCTAGGTATTTCCAAAGTTCAGTACATTCAATTAATTTAGATATATATAGTCACTTTCCAAGTGTCTCTACTGTCCTCAACCTTTTCTTAATTCTAATTCCTTTGCAATCTGAAACAAGTCAACTCTATAATGTTCCACCATGCCCTTCCAACAATATAATTATATAAGAGCTTATAATTCTAATATATACTGTGAAATAGCTTATAATTTAATACTTATTATATAAGCTTATTATAAACTATAGAATAACTTATAATTTAATAGAATTAATAAGTATACAATTGTGTAAGAGCTTATAATTCTAATGAACTATAAGTATCTGAGTTAATAGATTAAACTAAACTATAGAATTACCTCGTTAGATACTAGCTATTTTAAAGTCTCGAATATGTTAAGAACACTATAATATTAGCCAGCAAATCATTATATTACTAGTAACTATGTCATCCTATAAGGGGTAGGTAATCCTATGTTTGAAACATGTTTAGTAGGTGTTTATAACAAATGAAATGCTCGCCACCGCAACCCGTCTGCTATATTCTAAATATATTTAGGCCTTATTCTTACTATCCTCTATCTCCCTATCCCCCTCTTCCTTATAGAGGTTATAGTTATTATAGAGGTTATTAGTAAAGCAACCTAGACGGTTTAGAACATGTTTAGAACGCTTCCAGAATATAGGAAACTTATTCTTAAATTTAAATTCCTTATAATTATTATAAGGAACGTCTCTGTCTTTACCCTTAGCATATTTAACTATAACCTCTAGATTCTTCTATAAAGGTTTAGAATATATTTAGAACGTAGGTGGAAATACTAACCTCTCTCTTCTACTACCCCTTCCTAAAGTAAAGAACTAGCTTTTTAATAAGTATAGAAGCGTCACGTTAAGACTTTATAATATATTTAGAACCCTTTTTACTAGTACTCTTTACTTTTTTAGCGACAACTGTTAGAATTATAAGCTCTTACACCATTGTATACTTATTAATTCTATTGAATTATAAGTTGTTCTACAGTTTATAATAAGCTTATATAATAAGCTTATGCAAAACATGTCAAAAAGTCAAGATAAGCTTAACTCTGTTATAAGCTTATGCAACAAGCTTGTGCATTCAATTGCCTAGCTATTCAGGGAAAAATCACGTGATAGATCTGATCCATGCAATCAATGCATTACAAGATTCTGCACAAAATAATGTCTCATTTGTCAAGATTGGCCAAGAATTGATGCCAATATTCCTAGTTTTCCAAGAATAAGCTTATGGCTTAAGCTTACTTTCCACAAAACAAGAGATCAAGGAATATTTAGTCATCAGGGGCAACACTATTTCATTTGTTATTTCTATTTATGTCAATCACATGTGATATTGGTTATAATCAATATCATATATTGGTGGCGCTCAATATCACATATTGGTGGCGCTAATATCACATTGGTGGCGTTCAATATTATATTAGTGGCGCTCAATCACAGCTATATTGGATATATTATATAATATCACATTTATTGATTGTGTGATTATGTTCTACCCCTTTCTATGTCATTACAAATCAATATTTATAATCCCCCCTTTGTCAATGCTTGGAATAAGCATATATACCCTTAGGTAGTCCTAGGGAATTCCATAGTTCAGTTCAATCCATCAACTTAGATACTTGCAGCTACTTTCTAAGTGTTCCACTATTCTCACAATTCATTTATAGAATCCCTTCCTCTATATATTAGGTAACACCTTGTCTAAGTAAAAGACCTGTTGATTATGATGTATAATCCCTTATACTTTCATGTATATTGGTCTTTTATTTAACCCCTTAAAGGTGTTTCCAAAGACTTAAGCTTGTCCTAAGCTTATAAGCTTGCTAAGCTTATCTAAGCTTATTGCTTGTCCAGCATGCCCATTCCAACAACAACCTTTATACTATTTAGAATACATTTAGAACGTTCTTTACTAGCGCGGCCTAGAGCTACTATAGTGTCCTTATTATATTTGGAACTAGCTTTAGAGTCGTCCTAAAAATTTTTATAGGTGTCCTACACGCCTTTATACTAAGCTATACTATATTAGCCCTACATTCTAAAACCTCTAGCTACTTTCTATTTAGTAATACTAGGAGCCCTAGTCTTTACTACCTTCTCTACTATAAGGCTATACTTTTTTAGGTAGGTATAGAGGGCGCTAGTCTCTTTAAAGCGCTTCTATATATATTTAGAATATAGTCTAAAGCTATCCCAAACTATATACGCTATAGACTCTACCCTAAGCTATAGTAGCTCTATAGAGCACCTCTCTATCGAGTATAGTTACCTCCTAGGTTATAGTAGGGGTAGTATTAGGTTCCTAGGACTATTTAGAATATATTTAGAACGTTATAAGAAGTACTTACTCCTTCTATAGATAGCTTAGTATCCCTATCTTTATATTTAGTCTACTAACGTTTAGAACGTATTCCTAATATAGTAAGAATAACTTACTACTATATAAGGCTTAAGTCTCTTAGGCGCTACTAGGAGATCTAAATATCTTTAGTAGTATTTCTATCTATATTTAGATTATATTTACAACATCATATTAAGGTTATAAATATAGTCTTTTAGGGTAATTACTATCTTATACTTAACGTATTTAAATAATATTTTAAATAGAATATTAGAATTATAAATATTTTAAAAACTATCTAAAGGTGTTATAGTAAGGTAATAGAAATAGGAAGATATAGGTAGGGTATAAGAGTATTATGCTTAGTAATCAAGTCCTATATAACTATGATATTCAGGTTGCCTAATTAATTAGGAGGTTAGGTGAACTTTATAGAGGTTAGCTAGACTTTTAGTGAGGTTACCTAAGCTATATCCTAGGAGATAACTACCTTTACTAGGTAGTTTTATAGCTACCTACTAGTCGATCTATTAACGATATAGAACTATTAAGTAGTAAGCTTTTACCTTTATTCTGTGTGTTACTTAAGCTTTACTCTATTTTAATATTCTTTTTATTTATTATAGAGTGAGACTACTAAAGAGAGGGTTTCTTAATATATATTAAACTACTTGCTTACTAATTTCTATTAATTTCTATACATGAGGATTTCTAGGTACCTCCTTCTAAGTATAAGAAAACTAATCTCCCTTTTACTTAGCAGGCTTAATAGTACCGTAATCCACTTCTTAAGTACTCGAGATAATCCCTTAACCTAATCACCTAACCTTAGATGCGGTTAGATAAAGCCTTAGGCTATAGCAGCGGAGGGGGAAGTTGTAATAGTCATGCAATAATGCTGTAGTAATTGCGAAAAATGTACGCATTCACTTTTAGAATCTCGGACCGTGGTTGCGGCAACCCTTTCGTTAAGTTGACCGGAAGTCAGAAGGGGCACGGCGACTTCCACCCGTCTCCACGACGACCGCTACAGAGATATATGTACACTTGCAGATCAGACAACCTGTTTATAGTGGCTAATGAAGTTGAAGCAAGTGTGAAGGTGTGAAGGCGGGTTTCTAAAGTATGTAGTCATAGCAACTCCTGAGGAGTTGGAGTTGCGTTGAGGTCGAAGCCCTTGCCAGACTTGGCAGCTTTTACCCGGTTTGAGGATTGCTTGCGCGATCCGCTGAAGCCAAGTTCGATAGCGCCCGGCCCGGACAGACCACCGTTTCCACAGTAGGCTAGTCAGGACGGTTCCACTTTAACAACCCGCAGGGCCACCCCTGCTACCGCTTTTCATGTGCTGGCTCGCGGCGGTTACGTGTGTTTCACATCCGGCTTGCATGAACTGCATGAATTGTGGAAGTCGCAAGCTGCATTATTTTGGCAACCCTGCCTTGTAGCTCGCTAACACATCGGATCCTGGTTGGCCCGGCACTCCTGGCCAAGGCATAAATATCTGCATTCCACCCACTCCTCTCTCCATCTCACTCATCTACTGGCTACATCGAGCTTCACTACACTTCAGAGCATCACCAGCTTCAGAGCATTTCCCATTCAAGCATAACTACCAGTTCAAACCATAACTCCATCAATCGTCAAGATGCAATTCACTCTCCTCACCGTCACTGCCTTCATGGCTGCCGCGAGCGCTGCCCGTTTGGCTGAGCGTCGTAAGTCTCACCTTCTCCACTCCATCACTTGTTCGTCCACAAAGCTCAATGATCTAACTCTCATACAGAAGATCCCTCCACCTGCGTCGCTGCCACAGTCACCGTCACGTCAATTCCAGACTACTGCACGTCATCCGCTCCGGGCGTCCCAGCAAGCAGCATCGCTTCAATCACCACTGCACCCGGCCTGCCCGTCATCAGCAGCAGCCCAAGTGCCTCGGCCTCCAGTGCTCAGAGCTCAAGCATCCCCCCAGCGGTCTACTCCTCGCTCTCCTCATCGATCGCTTCCTCAATCTCAGCGTCGATATCCTCCTCCGTCAGCTCCTCCGTAGCCAGTGTCTCCTCCGCCTCCTCAGCCGCGGCCACCACGGCACCATCAAGTGCATCCACGCCTACCTACGGCAGCACACCAGTCTCGCCTGCAACTACCACGTCAGCTCCCGTTGCCGTCTCGACAGGTGCTGCCTCCAAGCTGTCCGCCGGCATGGTGCTCGGTGTCGCTCTCGGTGGCCTCGCTGCCTTCGGTCTCTGAACGGAGTCAAACACATGAGGAAGGGAGAATGCGAACCATGGGGAGCAATGAGCCATGCAAATGGGCTCTCGGCGTTCTGTGGGTTTCGAAGTGAGCAACGAATGATGGGGGATCCCATTCGTAACGCCTGCATGAGTTCCGGTGTTCCATTCCAGCGTTCAGCATAACTCCGCTGTAGACAATAGAGCTGTGTGTTTCCGGAGGACCTAATAATACATTCACCGTCCTCCTTACATTGCCTCCATCTCCCCTTGATTTGGTGATTCAGGTTTCGTAGTGATGTCGATCCCTTGCATTCGGTTTTGGACACCCATAAGCAGTGGACCGCCCTTGTCAGGATAGGTATCGTAACCAAAAGGTCCAACTAATGTGCTAAATTCGGCATCCCTCACCTCGCACTTAATTCACTTCGGTGATGTGCCCCTTTCAACGTGCTGCTTCCCCTGCATTCATTGACCTTGAATCGCAGGGGCCGATCCCTGTCAGGAGCGATCCCCGAGATACCGCCGCCAACAACTCAAGATTAGCTTTCAATCCTTCCCGCACAGCGACACCAGGATTCCAATGCAGAGGCAGATCAAGAATCTGTATGGAAGCCCACCGAGGTAAGTGCTTTGCGAAAAATGCTTAAAGTACCAGTAAAGGTGTCGCTACGCTTTGTTAAGAGACTCCCTGTACAGGACCGTCCTGGGGCCGTTATCGTAGGGGCAACGACTCGCCTCGAAAGCAGAACGCCCGGGCTACCTATGATCGGGCCTGCGCATACGGTACTCCGTGGAAGTGCCTAGGTACAGTTACTTATTTTGTCTGCAATTCGCACCATACCACCATATCGAGCATTCTTTCTAGTCGTCATATTGTCAAGTATGCTCTGCCCAAATCCCACGAAATAGGTATATACCTTCATATGCTATCCGTACTCCGAAACTCCACGCCATTGCGTACATGATGCACCAGCATGGAACGAATCCCTCACCCTCCGCCTTAAATTTCCATGCGACTCCCAAACTCCAAGGGATCCCACAATCATGCACCGCCTAGCATGCCTCATCCTCCGCCGTCAACCCCCTCAGCGACCTCAAGCGGACACCCTCCCCTCCTCCCATCTCCCCACGCAATTCCCCTTAGCACACTCCTAATCATATGCGCATGCGTGACCTTAGCCGCCACACTCCTGCCCTGCCCGTAGTCATACCCCTCGTCATCATCACCGTCCTGCTGTGCTTGCAAGATCTGCGCTTGTAAATCTTCTGCTATGCGCTGCGCATTCGGGTCGTCTGAGTAGTCGAGCAGGCAGGTGAGGTGGTAGACGTGGCCGCAGGCGAAGCCGATGAGCGTTTGTGCTTCTAAGGATGTAGTTGTCAGTTTGGTAAGAGAACGCAACAAGTGAGTAACTTGGTGGTAATCTTTATAGACGTAAATGTGTAGGAGCGAACTTACCATCCTCGTGGAACATCTTCTCACAGCCGACGCAATACCCGGGCCTCCTCTGCTTGACCCTCTTCTCATCCTTCTTCGGAATGGCTTGCCCGTACGCGTCGATCTTTCCCTCAGATTTCACCGGATCCTGGACTTTGATCTCAACTTCTGCCCCACCCTGCTCACCCTCCCTGACCACCTCAAACTTGATCCCCCTCCTCCTCCCCGCTCTAAGCGTATCCATACCCCTACCGACCTCTCCTCTCAACACTCTCGCCACGCCTTCACTGATACTTTGCTGCACTTTAAATTCAGCGATGAGTCTTCTCATCCCCTCTCGCAGACCTTCAATATGCAATCCTTCGGGAATTTCCTTGACGAGTTTGATCGGATCGATGGCTGTCTCGCCGACGCCGAGGGAGGAAAGCAGCGCGACGATGAATTGCGGTTTGTCCATTGAGTACGAGAGGAGGTCGTCCCAGAGGTCGAGGTCGGATTGCTCCTTGCAAAATGCAATGGCGGCGTCAATTGAGTCAAGCCGGGACAGGATAAGGTGCAGGGCGCGCTTGGTTTGGCCGGAGCGGGAGAGGAGGTAGCTTCACGCATGTCAGTAATGCTGGAGTGCTGGCAGCGAGAGCGAAGGGTCTAACACTTACACAAGTTCCTCTATGTAGTTCCTCGCCTCACAAATAGCAACTGCTTTCTCAAACGCATAGCTGGTGGATGATTTGAGGAACTCCATGAGTAAAGCTCGATCGTATTCGGCGAAGAGTTCAACAGCCAGGTCACCAAACTCCTCAACGAGTATTTTCCCTTCGTCCGCGATCCGCTGCCGTCCAGCCGCTGTTTCGTCCGTACTCCCTTCTCCTCTCCAAAGTGCTCTCATGTAGAAGAAAAGGAATGGTTTGAAGGCATCCCCTTTGGCTTCAAGCTGGCTGACAACTGTGTCCGGCCGCACAATGCCTTGGTAAGCTTCGTCGACAAGGAGATGGATGGCTTCAGAGGTAGCCTCTTCTAATTCTCTTAGAGGCGCTGACTCAAACTGCTCCTTTGACACGCGAAGCAATAGTAGACCAGGTATATCGTCGGATATAGCATCAAGTAGATGATACTCTCTGATGAGAGCCAGTGCAGCGTCACCATTCTGCAATCGAATATAACACCTCAATGCTTCTTTGGGCCGGCCCTCGGCAAGGTATAGCTTAGCAAGCCCTTCCAGCAAAATCCGCCAATCTCGGCCGCGCTCGCCATCTTCTACGGTATCTTCTCGGACATCCCCAGATTCTAGCTTGCTTTGCAACGCTGCTGTCATAATGCTGACACTGAAGAGCTCTGGGTCCCATCGCTCAAGAAGCTCCTTTAGCCGTAATCGATCTTTGAGTATGTAGTGTCCAAGTACAACCTCATACACAAGCGAGGGTAGAGGCGGCCGTAGCTGAGTAGTAGGGATATACGGCGTAATCTCGTCGAACTTCCCGGCTTGGGCAAAAGTCCAGACCCAATGCTCCCACTGAGCTGAGCTGCTTAGCACTTTACCTGCAACTTGTCCCGCTTCGGCCCACGATCCGGCTTTGACGAGCTGCTGCATCCATAAGTCTCCAATTCGACGCTTCTCTTTTTCCACTGCCGAGTTCTGATTTCGAGCAGCCGATCGAATGGTTTGTGATGCACTATCGTCTGCGAAAAATTCGGCTAGGCTTTGGTTTTGTTTCGAAGGTGAGCTCGGTGTGGAGCTGGATTGTTTGTCAGTAGAGGACGAGACGACCTCTGGATGCCTCTCAATGAGGGCCCATGCATTATTATATTTCTCATTATCCAATAGCCAGTTGAGATGGTCGGATAGATCTCTCTTTACAGCAAGGATGCAGTCATATGGACTCTGAACGAAGATTTTGAGGCCTGAAGTCGTTGTTGATGGGTGTGGTTCAGAGCGCTTGCCTTCGATTGTTGCAGCATTGCCAGCATTTCCAGAACCTTGCGATTTTGTTCTGCCGTGCTCGCCACTGCTTGGCAGACTGATAATGCTTGTGCCAGAGCTGAAAATACGAGTCGCACTGACGCCAACATCCCAGAGACCACCTCCGATTGCCTCTAATGCACCACGTTGGGCAGGAGCCGCAGCCTGGGTGGGAGGTACGTAGAGGGTTCCCAGATGGTAGTCCGCTGCAGAGAGACTTTCGAAACTACTCACTGGCAGCGTGTCCTCGTCTTCTGTAGCACCAGAGAAATCTACAAGCCGTAATTGAGGAGGAACGCCGTTTTGGCGATGGTGTCTGCCCCGCCGTGGCGTGTTTTCCAGTGTCGAAGGAATTGGATTATCATTGTCGTCGCGTGTACGATAAGCAAGAACAAGGAGCAACGAAGGGGTATAAAGCGATAAGCCAGATATAATACAGTCATCAAATCGTAATCTGTGAGTTAATGTCAATCAATTGTAGCGGCACCGTGGCTGAAGCTTACATTTGAACAATGTCGGCGCTGCCCGCAGATCTCTCGCCGACATCTTTCCCAATACCAGTACCACCAGGATTGACATTCAAAACCCATGCGGTGTCTCCCCACCCGACGACAAGTTTTTCTGCACGTCTCTTTTTCACCTTCACGTTTCTTGGGCTGGCCGTGACTCTCGATGCAGCCTGTTCACCCAGACCGTTCCCATGCGAACCAAATGAGTGCAGAGCTGGATGCTCGTCTTTCTCTAAATTTTGCTCATCGATCCACTCTGTACGGGCCTTCCAGACACCACACATTTCTTCCCAGTTGCTCCTACTTGGCCGATCAATATGTGCTATTCGTTTCCAAGCAAGGTCTGCATCATCGGGAACCAATCGTAGACTCGATCTCATAATCTTGATACCCCGTTCATTCACCCAGACTACGTATTTGCCACTTAGGGACCATTTGATGGTGCTGATGGTGCCCTCGCCGGAATGCAACACAGTGTCTTTGCCCGTATTTGAGCCTATACCAATAGCGCCCAACCACCCAGCAGCAGCTGCCGCCGCGCTATTGGTATTTGCATCAGCGCTGACTCCAGCTCGTCCGCCGGTGGTCAGGATTAGACTGCCGGCGAGTCCCCCCGATAAATACGAACGATCAAACTTATATTCCGGTGATAACGCGACAGCCTGAATTGGCCGTGCAAAATTCCTCTTCATTATGTCGCCCGGATCAACCAAAGAGAAGATGCAGACATGGCCGTCAATCGATGACGTGGCAACATGTACTGAGTTGGAAGGCGTTGCTGGAAGTGGAGCCTGCTTTGGGGTTTTCGGTGATGCTGTTGGCACCGTACTTGCGGATACTATCCTTGAGGGAGTGCCTGGTGTTCCTGTACTTATTCGCGGTGGTTGTTCTGACACAGAGGCAGGCAATGGTATTGGAAAGGGTGATACGGAGACTGATGTGATAGACGCAGAGTGGGCGCGGTAAGACTTCAGCGACTGGAAGGTTGGGACCGATAGGACATTCTACTGACTGTTAGTACAATAATTGACGTTACACCGAGCAATCTCACAATGTTGCCATTATGCGTGCCAATAACCTACCAATCCTTAGCATCTATGCGTGAGAGCTACGAAGTGCGGATTGTTCTAACATCATACCATCTTGTCTCCGGTAACAATGAAAGCGCTAGTTGAGTCCTTATTGCGGTATATTGATGAGAGACTTCCGGTCAGCCGGGTGTACTTCAGCTTTGGCTCATCTTCCCCTTCCTCTCCCCCCTCGTCCTCTTCCTCCTCATCGTCCACCTCTTTGGTCTCCACTCCATCTCTCTCTGTATCGGCGGCCCCATTGCCTATTCCTACTATGTCTTTCTGCAGGTCCGATTTGAAAGGATCCTCGAGATTTGCAGATTCATCCTCTCTCCCTTCAGTTGCTGCAGACATGCTGCGCTCAAGGCAGGCCGGCAATGACCGAGAGACGTCCTCTCTTCGGGTTCACACCGGCGCCGATTGTCACCTCATGACATTCCAACCTCCAATGCTACTCGCATTCGACCCATCTGCGATTCCGCAGCTATGTCCCAAAGCTGCTCGGTCAATGCAAGTGGGGACTGGCGATGAAGAGGTTGGTCGTCGGTGCGGTCAAGGGCGCGACGCGATGTCCGGGAACAACCACACCTCTCCTCAGCGTCATCAATGTCCGCTCCCTGTATAATCCTCTAGCATGCGTTAAGACAAATTATCAAATTTTTTCCCGTTTCCTCCGGCCTAATAAGCCTGATATCGGAATCAGGACTCTATCCACAAGCCATGTCTGTCTAAAACACCAGCACCATCCTGCAACGCAAGAAGCGGATGGCACGGAGGGCGTCGGAAAGCCTACGAAATGGAAAAAGCCTCGATCTCTGCCTGGAAAGAACTCACTGCGGCGCGTAGCGGTAGAAGCTGAGCGCTCAAGAGATGGCTTTATTAGGGGCAGAGGTAGAAGACGTTACGTAGACCCAGATGCCAGCACGAAGGTACGCTGCCGTTGATCATACTGCGACTAGATGGACTAAATTTAGACTCTACAGACCGTGACAGCATTCTGTGCTGCAGAACAATATAACATTGCCACCGTCGCCCGCTTACTTCAAGCTGATGGTTTCCATCTGGATCCTTTCCAGACTGGCCTCTACCCCCAAGTGGTTCACGTCCGCGTATCCAGCCCTTTCGAGACCGTAGAAGGTGAAGAGGAGAAGGATTTTGGTGATGTATTCGTCTTTCCGTCCGGCACATTGGTAACTTGGGGACTCAAAGAACGAGTCGGTCTCGATCTCGTCAATAAGACACTGAAGCCTGCGGCAGTGAATGCACACCCAGAGCTAATGGAGATGGAAGATTTGGAGTATCTCGAGGATCCTGAAAAACTGAGCAGTAGTATTGTTGGTGATACCATCATCCTGGGAACGAAAGCTCGAGAGGAAGACTCTGCCCCTGAGCAAGTCTCAGACGATGGAGCACGGGGCGAAAATACTGCCCAACGTCATGAAGTTGATACGATATTGGTCAAGATTGCATTCTCGTCCGGATTGGCTCGCTCAACGAAACTCGCTGTGCTTGAGAGTCTTCTAAGCAACTACTTCAACTCAACACGAGAAATACCTATCAAGCTATCCCGTGGAGGCCAGCTCCCATATTCTCGCTCTTTCATCCTGCAGAAGACAGGAGAGCTGCTCAGCGTTCGGGCTCAGCTCAACCTCTACTCCGAGATTACTGATTCTCTGCCCGACCTTTTCTGGGACAGTCGGCATGAACTGGGCCTAGAAGGCTATTACGATCAGGTCGGCCGCGCCTTGGATGTCGGTCAACGCATCAAAGCACTTAATGACAAGATGGACTATGCTCAAGACATTGCAAGTGTCCTGAGGGAACGCCTAAGCGAGAAGCGTGGACAAGAGCTGGAGATAATCATTATCCTACTGATCATGATTGAAGTGGTCTTTGAATTCATGCGCAATTGGAAGGAGAGGCAAGAACGATGTGATCCCGATAGCACAGAATCGCTGCTAAGGAAATACTTACGGACCGTGTTGAAGGATACCCTCACCAAAGCCTGAGCTGACACCTTCCACATGAATCATACCTTGTGCAAAGGCACAAAGCCAGCACCTCGATGTGTGTTCTCGAATTACATCCAGCACGCAATCTGACCTGTCAGCGCAACGGGACATGGCGACTCGTGACTCAGTCCTTGTTCAGCAATTCAGCCAGTATGATGATGTTCTAGTGCATGTTGACATCCTTCTTACTTCAGCCAAACGCTGTTTCCTGAGTCGACGGCGGTTGGGAATTTTTGGCGCTTCCGCTAATGCTGTACCCAAAAAGTTGCGTTTGAACGAATCTGCTGGAGCCGGTGGATGTCGGATCTCTAAAAACAGTAGTAACCACATCACAATCCTTCGAAGGTTTGAATGATGTACAAAGGTGGTGTCCGGAGCCTTCCCCGGCAGTTTCTAACTTGCAATGCCCTAACACGGTAAACTTGTCACTTGGCCTGTGCTGGGTGGCCAATTCGCTGTTTATCACTGAGAGTGATTTGGGAGCATGTCTTCTCATCTTGAGCAAGCTGTGCCGTAGCATATCGAAGCAGGTTGAATCAATCCTATCTTCCCGGCGTGTCCCCCAGCCATGGACGACAGTGGCCATGTTACAATTAGTGCAGCAACAGGCTGTATTGAGTGGCAGTCAGTGTGCACAAGCTTACTATGATCAAACAACAGCCATAATATCACAGCGCTCCTGCATCTTTGCAGACCGTAGCCAGAATCACTCTCTATCTGCCTTCTGCTCACAATACTGCTGCAAACGGAAGAGACCTTTTCCAGAAGTCTCCACCTGCAGGCTGATTCCCCGGAGGCGGGGCTTGGCTAGATGGATCTACCGGAGATAAGGCTAGGTATGGTTCCGACCTCATGGCCTGCGGTAACGCATGGGTTCCGTGGGCCCAGATGCGGCTCATCTCCTTTACACACCTTGCTCTCCGGCTTACCCGACTGTGCACTCAGCCTGCACCTTTTCGAATACCATGATCTTTAGCCTGTTGCGCGATGCAGGCCATTCACTTTATCCCTTTCTCCTCTTGTGTTCAATGATTCGATGTGTACCTTATTAGACTTATTCCGTCTACCGCTAGATGTCACTCCTTTCGCCGCGTTGCTGGATGATTATTCTTCATGGTCTCTTCTTCGGATTCTCAGGATATGGCTTTGAGGCGGTCAAGCCAGCCTAAGACAGGCGCGATAAAAGAATCGCCAGAGCTAGACGACGAAGAACAACTGAGACAACTTCATCAAGATCAGCTACTTCGCAAACGAGACAATTTCATAGCCCGTTATTTCAATAGACCGGTCTACACCTACACAAAGTCTCTGCCTCCGCTCGACCCCTCAGCACCCTCAAAAGGCCGCAGCTTCTCTTTTCTGTCCATTGGTTCCCTGTTGTGCTTCGTTCTCTTTGCCGCTCTTGTACTCACGATCACATGTGCCGTCATCTTCGTCCATCGACCCCTAACACACTCCCCAATCCGCAAAGTCATATCATCTAACTTCCCGGATCCGGCCCTCCTGAAGTACAACGGCACTTACTACGTTTTCGGGACGAACGGTGGCGTTGGCATACTGAATCAAATACCGCAGCCCCTTGATCAGAATCTCACGCTGCCAAACATACAGGTTGCTACATCGAAGGATTTCCAGACGTGGAATGTACTACCTTTCTCTTCTGACCCTCTACCTAATGCTGGTAGTTGGGCACGTCATGCAAATGCCAGCCGGACTTACAACATTACAACCAATCACTCCAACTCTTCGTCAATAAGTTCCCTGCGGCCCAACGTTTGGGCTCCGTCAGTCATTCGCCGGCCCTCTGACGGCCGCTTCGTGATGTACTACACCGCTCAGATTTCGAATACTTCTGCCTATTCTCCCAAGCCGCCACACAGAAATCGTACCACGCATTGCATTGGTGCCGCAGTATCCGTTTCGTCGTGGGATCCCGCCGGACCATATTTCCCCATGTCTGAACCCCTAATTTGCCGTGCGGACGAAGGTGGCGCTATCGATCCAGCTGGATACGTAGAAGCGGACGGAACAATATATCTCATCTATAAAGTCGACGGGAACAACGCCGGCCATGGTGGAGTATGTGGGAATGCTGTTTCACCATTGGTGCCTACCCCCATTCTATTGCAGAAAATGGATGCAACTGGCACTTCGCTGGATGGCGAGGCGGTTCAGATTCTCGATCGAAGTACGGCGCATGGCGATGGTCCGCTAGTGGAAGCACCAAAGTTAGTGAAGAATATCGAACTCACCCAGGACGGCAGAAGGCAGGAGTTATACATTCTTTTCTTCTCCTCGGGCTGTACGAGGACGCCAAGCTACGACGTCAAATACGCCACCGCAACCAACATCACCGGTCCCTATGTGCGCGGGCGGCATACACTTTTAAAGTCAGATATGTGGAAAGGCCTCCAAGCGCCAGGGAGTGTGGATGTAATATGGGACGAAGCTGGATGGTCTGGCGACGGGCAGGTAACCGCCAATGTTTCTAGCCTTGCATATGGCGGTCAGGGTGGCATTGGAGGGTCTGGGCAAGGGCAATGGAGGATGGTATTTCATGGGAGGATAGACACCGTTTGGGGCAAGGTCAGAGCCATGTTCACTGCACCTTTGATGATAGAAGGTGCGATGGTTAAGATCGGCAAGCCGAAACGTTAGATAGTGCTGCGAAATTTATGGCGGCCAATTACTGGTCATTTTGACAGCGCTCGATCTTATAGGGCCACGTTGAAATGGGTGTATGGCATTTCCTTCATGCTGCGTACCCGATAACCACGACATTACTGAGCTCATAAAGGATCCCAGCGAACAATTGTGTTACTTTGCGGTTGGTATGTCCTCACGTGGTAGAAAAAGATGTATCAGAGTATCACAACTGATTATCTAGCCTAATTTTAAACCCTATCCACCACATCGAAACACGTCATTTACCCCAGCCCCACGTCTTACTAAGCCAATATCAGGTACAAATACAGACCGACAATAACAGATCTACATAATTACTATACCAAAATTGCCCTAAGATCCGAATATGTGCTTGCGATAGTCTAATTCTTAGTCCACTTAGTCCTCTCCAGTCGGTGCTCACGAGGATGGCAGAAATTGTTGAAGAGTTTGAGAGTCATGGCTTTAAGCGCACACTAAAAGATCTGTTCTCTGGTGCTGCTGGTGGCATAGCTCAAGTGTTAATTGGTATTTGCTTCTCAACTTTAATGCAAAGTAAAGATATCTTATGAAGTACATAAGCCAGTGGCTCAATTGGCATAAACGCATTTTAGCACTCTTATAGAAGATTTAACAAGGAAGAATATTACGCTCTTGCCGCTATTCGATTTTAAAAAATTACGGTTGCGCCCTCAGAGGTTGAAAGAAAGACAACGATGTACAAGAGAGCATTCGTGAGAATATAACTGGACTTGCACACATACTGACTTTCTGCGCGCATAGGACAGCCCTTTGGTATGCCTCCAAAATCTCATTGCTAGCTGAAACTGCCCTTCAAAGTAGAAAGAAATGACTTGTATATTAACACGTACAAGATATTGTCAAAGTACGGCTGCAGACTACGACGAGGTACAAGAATGCAGCAGATGCAGCGGTACAAATATGGAAGAATGAGGGACCGCTTGCTTTCTATAAGGGAACGCTTACGCCGCTGATTGGGATTGGCGCTTGTGTAAGTGCAGGAGATCCCCCAGCAGAAATTAAATTGCACCTCTTGAAGAGAGTCTATGTTCGCTGGTTATTGGCTTGTATTGAACGCATCAAACCCCATCAGATTTTGATCTACAAGGGGGCAGGTTGTGGCCGCCATTTTGTATGATTATACGAACACGCTCTAAAAAAACAGCAGCACCATATCCAGGACGAGCTTCTAAATAATTCAAGATACACGAAAACATATAAATCTTGGAACCAACAATCACCGCGTATTGATCCCCACCAAAGCCCCTACTAACTCCTCACCACAGGTATCCATCCAATTCGGCGCCTTCCACTACGCCCGCCGCGCCTTCGAATCCCGCAACGCCGCCTCCCTCCCCACAACCACCGCCCCAACCCTCTCACACACACAATACTACCTCTCCGGCGCCTTCGCCGGCCTCGCCAACACCATCCTCTCCTCCCCCATCGAGCACGTCCGCATCCGCCTCCAAACGCAACCGCACCACCCCCGCCTCTACACCTCCCCCTGGGACTGCATCCGCAAACTCTCCTCCCCCTCCGCCGGCGGCATAACCCACGGTCTCTACCGCGGCACAGCTGTAACCCTCCTCCGCGAAGCCCAAGCCTACGGGACGTGGTTCATGACGTTCGAGTACCTCATGGCGCGCGAGCAAGAACGCAATAACGTCACCCGAAACCAGATCTCGACGCCGAAGATCGCGCTGTATGGTGGGCTGGCGGGGGAAGCGCTGTGGCTGGCGAGTTATCCGTTTGATGTTGTGAAGAGCAAGATGCAGAGTGATGGGTTCGGGAGGGAGATGCGGTATCGCGGGTTGAGGGATTGTGTGGGGAAGACGTGGAGGGGGGAGGGAG
>JAGFMK010000530.1:0-17565 GCA_021030975.1 Lichenothelia convexa | reverse complement strand
CAGCCCACCAGTCTCCTCAGTACCCTGTTCTCCCTCCTCAGCCCAGCCCTCTCCCTAACCCACTTCTCCTCCCCCTCGCCCACCTCCCTAAACGCCTCTCTAACCAGCCCACTAACCTTCGTCAACCCCGCCTGCCACGCCTGCTGCTCGAGCCGCATCTCCAGATTCTGCGTCCGCTCCACGTCGAGCAGCGTCTGGTAGTGCTTGTGCAGCGCGATGATGGCGTTGGTGTGTTCGTAGGCGTAGGTGCGGAGCTTGGAGAGGGTCGTGTCAAAGGCGGTGGTGTAGGTTTCGAGGAGGGATTGCGTGGAGGAGAGGGAGGCGCGGAGATGGGTGAGGTCGCGGTGGAGGTGGGCGTTTTCGGCGCGGAGGGTTAGGAGGTCGGCGGAGGGGTTGTTGGAGTCGTCGGTGTCGTTGTGAGAGTGGTGAGTGTTAGGTTGGGATGCCCGTGCTAGTTGTAGCTTTGGTATGCTATTGTTAGCGCCGATCTATTGTACTTGCATTCAATGGCGTCTGTTGAGTGTAGCTTACGTGGACCTCCAACGCCTTCTCGTCTATCCTTGCCTGAGCGGCCCTGTTCTGCTCATTGACTGCGGAAAGCTCCTCTACTATCTTCCATAGATGGTTTGCATCCATCAACTGCCCGGGCTTTGCGATCCCGGGGATGACATCGATTCCGTTGAGGCCGGCTGCGACTCCGTTGGCCTGTTGGTGTGCTTGACCTTGGTTAGAGGGTGGCCGTTGCATGGCACCGTCCACCTGCATGTAGTTGTAGTTACTCATGTCGAGGTTGGTCTCAGGAATTGAGCCGCTCAAGTGGTAGTACAGCCCCAATGTTTGAGGAGAGGGGCTGACAGAGATGGACGACCGCTGGGTTTGCAACTACCCGATATATTGAATGCGGGCTCTGACTCTATGTTTCCAGCTCTACGATCTTCATACCGGTAGGATATGCTTAAACTTGTCACTGCATTGCTCGATTGGTTCGCTGTCATGGAGGTGTAGAAAGTGGGAGGAAGGGGAGCTTCGCGGCCGGCGCGCTAACGCCTAGCTCTCGTATGATTAGTTCTTACACACGACCAAATTGAAGCAATGACCGCTTCTCACTCAATGAACACCTGCATGCGGCTCAGGAAAGAAGAGTACAGGAACTGGTTTTCCAAAGAACTGTTCGAAGTACTCGATGAGGTACTGCTGCTCCAAAACTATGAAAGTAACGACAACGGTGCGGCTAGAGCCGGAAACCTTAACTCCACACGCAATCTACCGCCGCTAGAAATACGCAAGCCCGTTCGTCCTTTGATATCCATCTATTCAGACTATTCTCCATGGGTATCTTTCTACTTGCCGCTACCCTTATGGCTTGTCCGCCTGCTTTTCCTGCCTTTCTTACTCCGTCCCTGGATGTCTTCCTTACGCGCTTTTCTCTTCTCTTGTCTGCTCCGTCCTACAGACCTTGCAGTCGCATCAGAAGCATTGGAGCCGCTGGCGCTCCTCTTCAGAGCTTTCTGTGGGGGAGTATCGACACGTTGGCCCCCTCTAATCTGAGCGGACATCTCGTTAGTCGGTGGAGTGGAAGCATTCGTGTTGAGGCATCTTTCGTATCCTCTGTTGATGCTGTTTAGTTGATGAGCTCCGTACTCGTTCTCGTCTTCCGCAGTGACTGACAGGCCGACAACTATGCCTAGTGCGTTCTGCCGGTGAGGGGAAAAGTTTCCGCTAAACTCGCGTTCTTCTAGTAAAGATCAGGATCAGGTGAACCCTCACACAGCATGTATCGACTTGCCATCTAGTCGTGCCTCAGCCTCGCCATAAGATGAATTCTCCCTTCTGTTCTCCCGGGCACGCTCGCCGAAGGTCATGCTGCTTAAGTGCCGCGGTTCGGTCATCCATCCTTCTGTAATATGGACGGCCTCATCGTCAGGCCACCTTTCTACTCCTTGCCGCGTGGCGGAACCGTGGTCACGATTACCGGAGACTTGTCTTATTGAGGTCGTAGGACGATTGTCGACACAATTTGCATCCTCGGTGAAAGTCGTAGTATCCACGACGTATTCAGCATGAGCGACAGACACATCCTCCGGTCCCGGAAGCAACCAAATGCCTTCATCGACATCAGCACTTTCCTGGATGCTCGATCTTGCATCGATTGAGATATCATGGCTCCCGTTGGGCTTCTGCTCTGCATTTTCAAAGTTGATAAGGTCCAAGGCGTCAAGTATAGTGTCGGTAATCAGAGTGGGAGGCATGCTTGGATTTTGAAGGTTTTCCATCTCTACAGCACTGTCTTTGGGGCAACTCTTCGATCGCAGGAATGCTTCTGTGCTGAAAAGACCACCAGAGTTTTCAATATCTTTTGTAGTAGGATAAACTGTTCTGTCAGGCTCAAGCTTAGGCTGAAGTTCAGGCTCAGGCTCAAGCTTAGTTTCAAGCTTAAGCTTTGGTTTCGGCTCAGGCTTAGGCCCAAGCTTAAGCTTGAGCTTGAGCTTTGGTTTCGGCTCAGGCTTAGACTCAGGCTCGGCGTCAGATTCGACTCTTCGAGTTTTGTATATCTCCCAACTGTTCTTCATCTCACCACCAGGTTCCTGATAGGTATGCACCAGTCGACGTCGGAGAGTCCCGTTGCTGGATCCAGTGAACGTTTGTGAAGTCTCATTTTTGTTACTCGTCTTGCTGTTGTTGGCTTCATTAGATTTACTCGTCTCGCTGCCATCTTCGCTAGACTCGCTGTCGAAGACAACGCCCCATGGTCCAGCTAACTCTTCGGCGCTGTCTACAACAACATCTCCCAGTTGTTTCCTGTGCCGAGCTCTGGGGCTCCATTGCCGTTCGCGAGGCGGTGATCCTTCATCGGACGAGCTGTTCAGAGCTTTGTCAAGCTGCCGTGCCAGAAGCTCATCGAGTTCAACCTGCTTGTCAGTCTCCTGTTCGCCAGGAGTGAATTTGGGAGTACTCTCTTCGTAGCGCCGTAGCTCATACCGAATGGCTTGCGGAGTTGGATTGAAAGAGACATGCTTGGGCCGGACACTTGGTCTTTCACTATAGAAGCGATTAATCTCGGACGCTCCTCCGGAGGCGTGCTCAGTCAAGGTGTTCTTGACTTGTGGTTCGTCTGTGGCGATAGCTGAATTGTCATCCTGCGACTGAGTGTTGAACAGAACTGGAGAGTCGGTAGCACCGTCCCATGTTCTTCCAAGCGGGGCTCCGAAGTCGTCATCATCGTCGGTATCCGCAGCAGCAACTGCTCTGGTGCTACTAGCTGCGTCGACTGAATCCGCCTCGGAAGCAGCGTAGGACTCCAGCAGGTCCGAGTGGGATAAAGACTGGTCAGCCCATCTGAGGGTCCGTCCACGACGAGACCAAGGCTTCACTGATTGAAGCGAGGCTCCCATGTCCTGTACCGGTGGGCTTACCCAAGGTCCTGTGGGCTTATCCATAGTATCTGAATTGAGGTCTGTATAGGATCCGTGGCTGCTTGGGACAGTGGGTGGCGTGACAGGGCCGGTAACATCGCACCCAGTGGGCGTGGGCGGCTCAGATTCAGTAGATGAGATACGTCGGCGAGACGTCTCATCAACAGAGTCTTCACTGGCTGACTCCAAGCTTGCATCGTAACCTGAATTATGATCTTCTTCAGCCGGCGAGTCGCTTTGTGTCTCTACGAAAGTCTTATAGTCCGGGCCTTGGGCACTGGCATTGTGGATGTGTCCCTCGTCGGGATGCTCGTAGTTGATTCGTGGGTTGCCTGGTCTTCGAGAATCCTCTCCGCTTGTTATTCCGTCTTGATGCGGATTCCAGAGTCCTCTGTCAATGTGCTCCTGGCAAGCTGGTGAGTCCTTGCGGTCTTCATGATCGTCATCCCCGTAATCTTTAGCTTCGTAGGCTGAGAATATCAAATTAGCTTTGAGCCTTCAAATTGGCATCTCACATACGGCAGGGCTCGCCCGCTGCTGGGCCCCAATAAATGTTGGCGAAGATGTCGACTGCTGCAGTTACAGTGTCTTTGACCCTATCCTTAGCCCAGCGGATGCTCATTGTTGATGTCTTGAACTATGCTGCCTCTTGAAAAAGTTGGTCTGAATGGATATGCCTGAAAATGACTGCTTGGAGTTTCGAAGGGAAAGTTGGTGAGGAAACTTTGAGGACGCACGGTATGTGGGAAACCATCATAGTGTTCATTGTTTTGAGGGACAGCACCTACCTCTTTCAAAAATGGTGAAGGGGCACGCAGGAGACACAACTTCCGTCTAGAGAGCCGAACATGGCAGTGGCCAAGATAGGAAGCGGCGGATAAACCTCTCATTGCCTACCACAAGCAGGCAGTTTGGAAAAGCTTACTTTGATTGTTTTCCAACGCAATGTCACATTAGGTCATTGTACAAATCAGGCATTGCCTCTTTCTGGCATTGCCCGCGGAGCATCAATGCGTAATGCACATGCTTATTACAAGTCCTAGTGCCGTCTTAACGATGCTTAGCATTTCTTGTCCATTGCGTTGATAGAGCTCTTGGGTTATGTACCTGCGCCTTCTTCTTTCTTTCTTTTGTGATACTAAGCGTGAATTATCAGCTGCAATAACAAGCCGAGCCTGATATCCGAGTCATCGGTATAGCAGCAACGAGGACGCATGTATAATGCTAAACCGGGAGACGCAGAACATTTTCGAAAGAACGCATCGCACGGACCAATAAACAGAGTAAGGAGAAAATCAAGATTATGACCCTGATGTGAGGCGAGGCTTGTCAGGAGTACGTTGCAACTAAGGTGGGAAAGGAATGAAAGGTCCCTCAAAGATCAGGGCACGTACAGGTCCGTCATACCCAACAACTCACAACTCTCATTTCGCTACGCATCAGCCAGTATGCTCCGAATGCCATCTGTCAAACCATTTCTTGAACCAATTCACAGCCTGCTCCTCCGCTTCCGCCCCTGCCTTACTCTCTTTCGGATTTGTCGGGCTTCCCCTAACTGCAAACCCATGATGCACACCTTCGTAAAACCTCGCTTCATGCTCGCCCAAGTCCTTTTTCGTCTTCTCATCCAAGATCCTCTTCATTACACTGTAGTTCTCCGGTGACAGCATGTTGTCGAGCCCAGCATTAGCTACGCTCATCGGCTTCTTAATCTTCTCAATATCTGCCGGGAACGACAGCATGGAGGGATGTGCCATGAATGCGCAATCAATCAGTGGCTTCCCGTCTGGAGTATGATCTTCGTCCCAAGCGAGGATAGTCGCCCATTTGCCCCCCCAGCAAAACCCGGCGACGCCGATAGGCAGGTTGGAAGCTTCGTTTGCGCGGAGGCCTGTAAGGAGGTTCCAAATTCTAGGACGCACTACTGAGGAGCGTAGGGCGATCATAAATGGGATGAAGTAGTAGGCCAGTTTCATGCCGTGGAAGACTTTGAGGGTGTTTGCCCAGAGTCCTTTAGCTTCGAGGGCTTCAAAGGTTGTCCACAGGCTTGGTGGAAGACCCCAACCTATGTTGAGTCAGCCAGAATTAATGCGCCTGTAGTGTTGATGTCTACTGCTCAAGCCAGAGCTCGGCACGCGCCTAAGAGGACCGCATGGCAGGAGTGCTGTTACGGAGAGCTTGCCGCGTATTGAGACAGCACTTTGAAAGGAGCGGGAAGAATTTGATATTGATTCTGCGCTTCAACTGCACCAGAGCGCCGCACATAATGAAATGAAAGAAGATACGACAGTGCACTCAGAGGAGTAATGCTTCTCTTGCATACGTGGAACGTTGTTCGCCACATGCAGGTATCTTGTGTCACACGGAGTAATATCTCGAATCATCGACTTACCGGCCATGAGTTCGGGCAAATACACACGAAACTCCCCTTTCTTGGCATACTCGTCCGCCAAGATGCGGTTGTTGTTATAAGTCCATCTGCAAGTGGTCAATTTACACTGATTCTAAGGCATAGTTGACAGTACTAAGATAGGACTCACCCAAAAGCGTCAGGTAAGATAACTACAATCCCTTTAGGATTTCCTGACGGAGGTTCGGAGACATAGCAGTCTAAGCCGTGAACCCTTTTCTCGCTGCCAGTGGGCGTTCCTGTGTGGAGTTCGCCCGCTGCGCAGCATTGGCGCATGCCCGCCATTTTGGTTTCGTCCTTTTACAGAACCGAGTTGGGATTACTGCTGACGATAACCGGGAATGCCAAAGAGCTTGAAGAACCGCACTGAAAGAGCACAGATTTCTTACAACGGGCTTCAACTGCTTAGTCTTTTATCACTAAGTCACGAGGATGCCTGATAAACGCGGAGGTCGACTGTATCTACGAAGGCGCTTCGAGGAGGGGCTTCATGGTACTTCTATGACAGCTACAATAAATGCTTAGGTAAGCAGAGAGCAGCCCTCCCGGACTTAAGGTAGGCCTACTTTAAGGCCGTTGCACTGGTAGGTGACCTCCTAATGTAGAGTAGCTTGAGCATTTGAAAAGTGAAGCATATCGATGGAAGCGCATTGCTTGGAAATGACGGCGGCAGCCGGCGTCTCCCTCGATGGGAGATATAACACAATTGCATCGGATCTTCAATCCTTCTACCTGCATCAAACAGGGACGTCAATCTCTGCAAGTCACTGCTGGGCCTTTCTATGCTTGGATATCCAACTCCCACGATAGCAGCATGGAACGAAGAATATTACGATCCCAAGTATGCTGGGTGGGGAATCGCTGCAGGCTAAGATATCAAGAGTTTTGCAGTACCTTGAAAACTACGACCCGAACATGATGACGATTTAGCTTTGGTCCTGGATGCGTACGATGCGTGGTTTCAGCTACCGCCTGATATGTTCCTTGCGCGCTACTACCGTCTTAATGAGGAAGCTTGCACGGCTTGAGAAACGGCTGAGCAGAGCGGTCAAGCCGCAGAGCCTAAAAGAGACCGTAATTTTCGCTGCTGGCAAAAGATGTGCGCCGAACGAACCTTACACCATTGCTTGCTATGCTATGTCGGACACGCCAATACCAATGGACCTCTATTGGGAGAACACCGACACTCAGTATGGAAGAAACGGACATACAGCAACCGTTAACAATACCTCAATTTAGGGTATATCATTGGACCGGGCAAGGATATGCGAGTTCTCTTCGCGCAGGCACAGAAGAAGGTAAAAGTAAGCAGAGATTAATGATCTTCATGACAATGGCAGTCATAGGTCGGATGTGATTTACCACGGCAGCGATCAGTCGGTCTTTAGCACCATCCTTGCCGAGCAGGAATATCAGCGTGAAATCATCCTCCAACGTCACTTCTCCTGATCATACCGACTGCGTATTCGGCTGTTTGTAGACAAGTATGGTTCTATAGCTATCGACACGCGACCGTACCTACCATCCTCAACTTGCCGTTCACTCATCAGACATGGACACATTCCCCGGCAAGCCATATGAGTTCAGTCTCGGCCTTGACTACCTATCGGACCTAGGCCATCAAATTGTCCGACTAGAGGAAGACGCGCGGTGGTTGCTGTATAACAAAGACCTGGAGTTGCAAACGAAAGGCCGCACCGAATTGGACTGCAACATGCACCTCCCAGCCTCCCTACCGCCCGACATCCAAACCGCACCCCTCCCCTACTCCGCCTTCGCAAATGCGATGAACAAACCACCAATTCCCATGGGCGGAAATTGGATCGAAATCCCTCTCTACACCAATATCTGCCTCGGGACGATCCCCATCATCATCCACATGAATGGCTGGAAAGAAGCACGAGAGTTCAACTGGCCACGGCTATGGTGCACTAAGTACGCGAGGGTGATACTTCAGGCGAGAGAGAAGATGGCTGCGGAAGCGGGGATTAAGAAGCCTGCGAGCTTGGCAGAATATATGGAGAACCGGGGAGAACCGGGGACGGGACAGGCGGGGGTTGCGTGGACGGATAAGAATGGGGGATTTTTGAGGTGGGTGGAGCTTTATCCGGCGGAGTACGAGAAAGATCTGTTTAACGAAGGTGATAGGCCTTGAGCCTGAGGTAAGGATGGACTTGTCTTCTGCATAGCGTGGAGTTCTGAGATGGGCATTATCGGGACCAGCATACATTGGCAGAATAATCCACAGCCTCGGAGTTCTGGCGTAAGTACATGCATCATGTGTACCCTGGATCTTGGGAGCATTCGAAGGTGCTACATACTGGCCTGGGCTTTGTAAGAACTAATAAAGCTAGGTCAGTGGGAAGAATTTGAAATAGGTTATCAGTTTCTCATCCATAAGTCGCGGTTATGGAAAACGAAGAGCTAAGCCCGGTTGGGTGCCCTAAGCGAGGCAGTCAAACCTTATGTCACTGCGGATGCAATTCACTATATAAACACTCACAGCTGTTCACAGATCTTTCAACGCATACAGCCTACAGTGCTTGAGAGGCTCAGTCAGTGTTGGCATGATGATACGGATCCACGCTGTTACTGCAGATCCCCGACAGGCATTGTCTCAGAAACAGTCTGAATTCTCCTGCGACGAGGAGCAGTACATGGAAGATGCATCCAATTGGGCATTTGCCCTAACTCATAATATCGTGTGACTGAAGAGGAGTCCCAATGTGACTATACTCAAGGTATTGTCAGCAGTTGTAATCCGTCACTTGAGGAGTTTGACAACGGAGCAGCGAATGCTGTCTGCCTGACTTGCATAGAAACATTTTGGACATGAATTCCAGTAAGGACAATTATGAGGTCATCCGCCAGACGAATTGTCAAAAAGCATACTGTCCGATTGCTACGGAACTCCTGTAGTTATGACTCCCCTTTGTTGTACAGTCCAAATCATGCAACATGCTTTCTGGCAGAAACGTAAGGGAGCGCAGTCATGGTTTACGGTTTGATGCCTTTAGGAGTAGAACCATATGCTGGCTTGCAGAAGCAATCTGATGCCTATGGGCGTTTGCTACGAAAGAGCTAAGAGTGTCAACTGATTGCCCTGTGATTGAGTTCATCGCAACATTGCTGTTTCGTTTGTTGGCTTGCTTCATCCATCCAGGTCTGCGCTCAGAGGTGACATGCTATTCGTAGATGTTTCCATGGCTCGGTATGGAACAAACATGGCTCAGTCTGTAAGCTTCACGACGATCTATATCTCGTTGTGATGGACAAAGTGGGTTCCTGTGATGTGTTTGCCGCATAGTATGTTTGGAACACAATGGGTCGATGCGTTCTTCTATAAGTAATGGGGTCCCTGTCTGACTTGCTGATAACCCTTGTTACTCTACCAACTCTGGATTTCTCTGAACGCACCTGTCATACTGATTTGAACCGCACCATCCAGCTCCATTTCCTGTTTCCTTGTCACTCCTTGTGGCCTGGCTCAATCCTGCTGGTTTGGTACAGCTTGTGGGCTTGAAATATCATGTCGGACAACCCCAACCCGGCGGTGCCATGCAAAAGATGCAACAAGCCAGGGCACGATGCTGTCGATTGTGACTATCGTCGAGAAGACGACTTCTGGCCCGACGTGACGCCGAAGAAGGCAAAGGACAAGCGCGAAGCCAAATGGAAGCAAGACCCCGAAAGAAGGAAAACAGGATCAAAACCTACGAGATGCGTCCAATGTGAACAGTTCCATGACCGCACTGAACGTGGAGATTGCCCGAACACCTCAGCCGGGCCAGTGCCCCAAGCAGGTCAGTCTGGCCTTACGCCGTCAGGTTCGGAAGCCCCTCCGCAAGCTCCAAAACTCCAGGAAGCGGTCCCTGAAGCAGGAATTCAGCCAGGAGCAGCATCGTCACAATTAGCTTCAAGTTCAGCCCAAGATCAACGCGAAACAGTTCAGAGAGCACCGGCTCAGCAGGAGCCAACGCAGCATGCCGCTGCTCAGCGAGAAGTTCCCCAGCGGCAAGCGGCTCATGGAGAAACAGCGCCGCACCAAGCACCGAATGCACACACCAGGCCATCATCTGGCCCAGTATCTCCTGCTACTTCCAGCAATCTGCCTCAACGTCCACGCGGTGAGACCGCAGTCCCACCGGCGACACTTCATACGCCAGGCGGGGCCATAGGACTCTACGGAGCCACACTATCATCGCAAGCGCCGACGTCGACCCGCACGGCGACTCAAAGCTCGTCATCAGGGAACCTTCCGGTTCCCGCAATCGCCACTGCCACTCGCAGCTCTCCAGCTTTGGTTGCTCGAGAGCCTTCCGCCGCTGCTCACATTCCTCTGACTGAACAACGTCAGAGCTTGAAAGCAACGCTTGGATCTAGCCCGGCGTCCGTACCGCCACAGGTCAGTCACAGTTCCTCGAGGGCCCCATTGCCCTTTATCTCTGCTAGGCCCCGGGACCAACCAGGAGCGTCTTCCGAACCACGTCCTGCTATCCGCACTCCGATCCCCACTCCACAAAGGTTGTCAAATCTCCCTATTGTCCCCAACCTTTCCGCCACTCAACCAGGTCCAGCTTCACAGGCAGCCGGCTCGGCGACAATTGTCCCGGCACAAGCTCCGCAAGGTTCAAAGAGAGATGAGAAGCTTCCTGATTTCGAAGGCTCCCAGCAGGCAGCAGGCGCGGCACCGCAGCACAAGGACAACTCCGCTACTATTGAGGAGGCGGACAAGTATCCGAAATTCTCTAAACTTATTGATGCAACCTTTCCACTACACCAGCTAGCCGGCAACGAAGGCCAAAAGTTAACGATTCGGACCAACTTCTTCGAGATTCTCGATATGCCGAAGGCTGTACACAGGTACAGTATATCATATGCACTTGTCCATGGTCGTGAGGTGAAGAACAAGGCATTGAAGGTCGACATTATCACGGCTTTGTTAGGACAGCCGGCATTCAGGGCTCACGAACAACATCTGGCGACGGATTGGAACAACCTCATGATTTCCACACAGCCGCTCTACAACCCGCAAGATGAGACAAATCAGAGGGAACGGACGTATCCGATAAACTTGGTGAATCAATCGCAGGCCACCACCCAACAACATCACGTCACGATCAAACCTCTCCCAAGCCAACAACCAAGTGACTTCCTTGCTTACGTCCAAGGGAACCCAACTGTCGATTGCTCGGAAATCATTACAGCACTGAACATCTTTTCACAGGATGCAATATCATACCCCAGCTCTGAATATGTGCGCTTTGGAAGAGGCCGGTACTTTGAGAAGCTCACGGCAGATCAAGAGTGGGAAAGATCTTACCCTGCGGAGGGTGTGTCTTGGGAATATGGTCTACATCCACGCATTGGCTTCATCTATTCTATCCGACCAGGTAATAAGTTACCCTTACTCAACATGAACGTCGCCGCTACAGCATTCCACGACTGCATCAAACTAATAGATCTGATCTGGTGGCATTTCCGAGCCAATGTCGAGAGGGGCACCGAGCTTACGGGAAACGAGAAGAAAGATCTAAGGGTCTTAATCTGTGGCCTACGGGCACGCCTCATGTACAAACCCCCTGATCACTCTAAGGACAAGGAGGCTCGCGGTACCGTATTCGACTCTGAGCAATTCCCTACCAGTGGCCGTTCGAAGCGAATAAATGCACTTGGAGCTTCCGTCGCAGACCAAAGTTTCTATCACAGTGGCTATGCGAGAACATTCACCGTACAGGGTTACTACAATGATAGTAAGTTCACCAAAAGACCACTGGTCGTACGATGCTGACATACTGTGGTAGAGGTGCTCCCGAACGGCCAGACGCTTCAATATCCAAATATCCCAGCGATCAATGTGGGAGGCCCGAATGTGAACGACCAAGTCTGGATACCACCCGAGCTTCTCTGGATCGAGCCTCATCAACCTATTCGGGGCAAAATACCCCCAAAGTTGGTCAGCAAGATGATAAGCTTTGCGCGAAAGCCCCCATTTGTCAATGCGAGACATATTGAAAGTAATGGGCGTGCTACTCTCCAGAGAGTAGATACGCCCATGGATTTGGCCGTGAGTGTTTGGCAAAGGTTCTCTGAGCACTGTCGAGGCTGACTATCGCATTTAGCAAAAATTCACTCTCAGAATCCAATCAAGTCTGTTGCAGATCGATGGACGCTTGCTGCCCGTTCCAGAACTTCAGTATCGGACGGGAAAGAGTTCCCAGGATAGCGGGCAGTGGAATCTACAAAATCAGTCCTTCCTCAAATCACGCCAGCTGGGCGTGCTTCACGTAATTGCCGAAGATGGCTTGGACCTGCATGAGATTCGAAACGCATGCAGGGATTTAGTCACCAGCTTCAGCCGGTGCGGGATCGAGATTGGGCATCCGGGTTCCTCCGTTAATGTGACCACCTGTTCGAGTCTGGACGAGGGAGCGCTAAACGAAAGCTTACGACGCCTCAAACCACGAGGGACATTGAACAATCCTAAACTTACATTGGTCGTTATCAAACAACGCAGTGTGGCGGCTTACGCTAAGATCAAACGCTGGGGAGACGCACTCGTAGGGATTCCAACGATTGTGTGCACGGCAGGAAAACTGTTGGAGGACAATCGTTATGATCAGGGGTTCAGAGCGAATATTGCTTTGAAGGTCAATATCAAGCTCAAGGGCACAAACCATTCTTTGGTCGCCTCCAGTTACACGAGGCTACAGGATCCTTCAGGAGCCAATTCAACAATGGTTGTTGGGGCTGATGTGAC
Organism: Lichenothelia convexa; assembly: GCA_021030975.1. Taxonomy (NCBI): domain Eukaryota; kingdom Fungi; phylum Ascomycota; class Dothideomycetes; order Lichenotheliales; family Lichenotheliaceae; genus Lichenothelia; species Lichenothelia convexa. Next base: position 4,982 of record JAGFMK010000530.1, on the reverse strand, counting down.
TCACCCTGGCATTGGAAGTCTTCCGAACTGCCCTTCTATTGCTGCAGTGGTTGCGAGCATAGACGAAGAACATACGGTGTTCCCAGGATCAGTACGACTGCAAGAAAACAGGCAAGAGGTAAGAATCGAAAAGCTTCCGCATCGCCGTGGTTCCTCTGACTGACGTACGGACAGATCATCGATGAGCTCGACGATATGATTGCAGAGCGGCTTCGCTTTTGGCATGGCAAGAATGGCAACAGGCTGCCCGATTCAATTCTCTTCTACAGGGACGGCGTTAGCGAGTCTCAGTTCGCCCTTGTCAAAAACCATGAGTTCCCATTGATAAGGAAAGGCTGCGCCAAGGTTAGCACCGAATTAGGAAATGCAAGCTACCGTCCGAATATCACTCTCGTCACTGTCACCAAGCGACATCACACGCGATTCTACCCAGTTGGTAAACTTCCAAAGGACATTGAAGGGTTTAAGGGCAACTTCAAGCCTGGACTCGTGGTGGACGAGACTGTCAACTCTCCATGTCACTTCGATTTCTACCTTCAGTCTCACGGGCCCCGTCAAGGCACAGCTCGTAACGGTCATTACTTCGTCTTGGAGAACGGGATGAACCTGACTGCAGACGAGCTTCAGGACATTGTAAGACAGTTGATTCTCGGGCTTCTTATGAATATGCTGACATTTTGGCAGACGTACAAACTCTGCTGGCTCTATGCACGTTCAACGACAGCAGTATCTTACGCCACGCCAGCGTACTATGCGGACAGACTCTGCGATCGGGCCAGATGCTGGCTTCTTCCCATGCTGAGCAACCGATACAGCGGCCAAATCCCACCAGCGCAGAACACCAAAGCCGGCGTGCTTCAAATAGCGCGGAATGACTATTCGATCTGGCCTCTTCGACAGGGGCGCAGGAACCCATGGCACGAGAACTTGGATGACGTGATGTTCTACCTCTAAGCTGGAGAGCGTTGCCAGGTTTTGCACGGAAGGAAAGTTGAGATGCAGATCATGGTCGGAAGGAGAGCAAAGTGAGGGGCAGGAGAGGTAGTTGGAGAGGAGTGCATGTAAACAAGTATTGGTACGATTTGCCTTCAGTCTGCTTAGCCGTTTTGCTACGGACAGATCCCTTTGGTTGCTATGGATTCGAGTTTGAGCAGGCGGTTTCATAGGGTAATTGTGTATGGCGGACTCTGAGATGATCTGGAATATAGCAGTCCGGCTTGAAATGGAAGCAGTTCTTCCAGTTTGGGAAATTAGATCTCGGTGACCGTATTACCGCAGCCTGCAAAGCAAAGCACATGGTTTCATTCTCGCAGAAGATGAGCCTAAAATACAAAGATGCTCGAATGCAATTATCTACGGTCATGCATGCCCCAGAAGCGAACGCCACCCGCTTTGAATACAATCCAGTACACAGTTTCCCCCCTAACGGGACGAGGTTTTCCATTTCCTTGTCAAGCAGTTCTCGTTTTCTTCAACTTAACAGCACGAAAAGGCTAAGGTGTGACTTCAGCTTGTCCAGCAATACCGCAAAGTGTTTGGCAAAGGTTGCGGAGTTGTCAGCTCGAAGGGAGTCTAGCATGTTGAGTCTGCCGCTCGCGAGTTCATCAACAGGGCCACGATAAGTCCGTACAGACCTACAATTTATTAGCCGTGAACCCATCTCATACCAGCATTGATAGCTCACCCAAGACTTCCGCGAAAATGAGGATAAGGATCATGCCGACGAACAGCCTAGGTTGCTGCGCAGTCCCCCTTACACCAGCATCGCCCACAATCCCGATAGCAAACCCGGCAGCCAAACCAGCCAGCCCGACAGATAAACCTGCACCAAGCTGAATGAAGCCTGTGAATAGCGACTCGGTTTGTTTAAGGTCGTTGGAGATCAGGACGGACACGACGAGGCCGTAGATGGCGATGATACCGGCCATGATGACGGGGATGATGTCTGCAAGAAGGTCAGTATCGTGATGTAGGTAGTGTGAGGGAAAGGAGAGACGTACTCTTGACGATCAGATCTGGTCGCAGAACACCCATTGCTGAGATACCAACCCCGGCTTTGGCTGTTCCGTAGGCGGCGCCGAAGCAGGTGAATACGATGGCTGATGTGCAGCCCATCGCACCGAAGAAGGGCTGTTTAATCCATCAGCTTATGTATGTCCTATGGCTGAATTGCAGATGCATGACAGGCGGTTGGTGGCTCCAAGCTCGAACGAGGTTCTGAGGGGCGAAGGAATTTCGGTAGCACTTACGGCATATACTGGACTAGACAGTCATTGCACGTTAGCTATGCCTCTTCTCATTGACTCCGCATACAGATATGATGGACAAGAAGAGCTTGAGAAAGAGAAAGAACTCTAGGCCATGAAACAGATGTGGCTGCTCCCGATGAAGGCAAAGGATCCCACTGGACTCACCAAAGATCCGACGACATCTTGACTGCTGCTTCTCCAAATACTATTCGAGCAGATGAATCACCTCTACAATATCTCTTCCTTGCTGCAGGGGAGGATCAAGCTGCTGATAATGCTTCTTCCGTACGTGGTGACGATGCGACAGGGTGAGGCGCAAGCAAAAGACCAGCTAAGAGCAGATCACATGACCCGCGGCACCCGCGTCCCGCTATACGCTAGCACGCGCCGACTTCCTCCGGTATCAAATAGTACTGAAATCCAAAGTGAGGTTCACATCTCATACTATTCTACACACAAAACTGATCATTCGCGCAACACGAACAGGGCGAGCCAAGGCCGTGAACCCGTTCGTACCCGTCCCGTAAACACATATCACCCTTATCCTCCCTCGATCTCGACTTCTCCTCTCCACCGCCATCATCGCTCTCCTTCGTGCTCAGCAATCACCGTCACTCCAGTCCCCCCAGTTCCCTAAGGCCTCCAAGGTTAGCTAGCATGGCTAATGAAGCGTCTGCCGGTAAGATTGACGTCTTCAACCACATTTGAAAGACAAGTACTAAGTTTGAGTAGCGTGGCCTATTGCCGATCAGGTGAATCTCCCTGCCTCACGCACTCACGCTCTCACTCTCTTGAGATGCGAATAAGTTACTCACTTCTACGCTCGCAGCAACTCTCGCAGGATATTCTCGATCTTGTGCAGCAGGCGTCTCACTACCGGCAGCTGAAGAAGGGCGCGAACGAAGGTAAGCAATTATCTCTCCCCTTCAAATCACAACTCTCACCAACGTCACATTCACGCTCCCTATCACACCCTCGAAGAACTCAAACCTCACCTACCGTCCTAACTGGAACTCTCTAACACCCTCACAGCGACGAAAACCCTCAACCGCGGGACCTCAGAGATCATCATCCTCGCCGCTGACACCGCCCCCCTCGCAATCCTCCTTCACCTCCCTCTGCTGTGCGAAGACAAAAACGTCCCGTACGTCTACGTCCCCTCCAAGATCGCGCTCGGTCGGGCTTGCGGCGTCGCGCGTGCTGTCATCGCCGCGAGTATTACCACGAACGAGGCTAGTGATCTAATGGGCCAGATCAGGGCTTTGAAGGACAAGGTCGAGAGGCTGTTGATCTGATGTTCGATTGCCGGTCTGACTTGAGATGGGCCTGAAACGGATCGGGCGTGGAACTTGTGTGGATGAAGTGCACACGGGACTGTTGTTGGAAAGACTGTGCAGAAGTTCTGTGATGAAGGATGTTGTTGGACATATGCTGGACATCTGCAGCCACGTCGCTGTGAACGGCTGTCCAACAAGGATTCCCGATTGAAGGATTATTGTCACATCATGGCATAACTTGAGTGCTACAGGCATAGCACGATTTGTCTTCTGATGCGAAGATACTCCTGTACCAATACTGTATTTGAGCCTTCAAGGAAGGCATGAGTCTGTATCGAAAGCTGTAGTCATAGACAAAAGCAAGCCGAAAGTAGTGAAGCCGAGAAGTCATTACTGCAAAGCGCCGAATACCTTATGCATGTGCATGTGCCTAAGCCTTCCGCATAATCCACCCGCAAAGGGAGCCATGTCCACACGCAAATTTCAGTCGCACGGAACGCACTCTAAAACATTTCCCTAGCAACCCTGTAACCCAGGTGAACGAGACATCTCACGTCCGATCCAACCTCCTCCTCAACGTCCTCGTCTTCTTCATCAACTTCTTATACTTGTGCTTCTTCATCTTCAGCTTCCTTTGCCTCTTCACACTAATCGCATACATCCTCCTCCTCCCACTCCCATTTCCACTCCCTTCCCCTTCCCCCTCTCCCTCTCCCTCCCCTTCCCACTCCCTCTCAACCGCCCCATCCTGCGCTTCCTCCCACCGCTGCTGCCGTATCCGCATCCGCTCCAGAAACGGCTGCCGTATCTGCACGTTGCGCTGCGCGTACGGCGCAGGCAGGAACCGCGAGGAGAAGAATGTTGGGGGCAGGGTGCGGGAGGTTGGTGCTGGTGCTGGAGCTGGAGATAGAGATGGAGGCGTGGTGCGGATGATGGGGGAGGCGGAGGCGGAGAGTGTGCGCGTGCCGTTGGGGTAGACGAGCTCGGTTACGCGGATCGTTGTCATGTAGTCTTTCCGCTTGGGCTGTGCTTCCCTTTGTACTTCTCGGGTTTTGGAGGACGCTTCTTGTGTGTGTGTAGCTTGCTCTCCCTCTCCATGCCCGTCTTCACCGGCCTCCCCCTCCTCAGGAAACGGTACCGGCGCCGGCGGCACATTGAACGGGCGGAACTGCTTCAGCAGCGCATCCAGATTTATGCTCATCTGCTTCCCCGTCTGCCCCTGCGCCGACGGGACACCATCGAGATGCCTCACCCCGCCTTCCGTACCAGCTCCATTATTGGAAGGCGATTGCTGCAGGATTTCAAACCGGAGGTCTCGCTCCTCAGCGGATTTGGAGGACGACTCGATGGTTTCGACGGCGCTGGCGAGGGTGTAGATCGTGTCGAAGATTTTGTCTTTTGGCTTTGGGGGGTGGAAGATGGAGTCGAAGGTTGATTGGGAGGTTGAGGGGGGGAG